>JAJIBD010027596.1:0-87965 GCA_021461705.1 Cryptotis parvus | reverse complement strand
ATAAGAACTTGGAACTAACTCATTCTTGTTATATGGCATATGCCATGCTCTAGCTGCTTTGGATATACATGTTTGTCAGCTGCTCTCAAAAAGACCCGACTGGTCCTGCTCTGAAGACCCCCTGACAGGTCAGGGGGTGGTCGCTTTTCCTGAGGTCGAGAGGCAGTGCTCCAAGTATGCATAAAGGTGGTAACTATAAAAGGTACTAGTGACTAGTATAGTTTTTGCAGCATTAAAAAGTTTACTTGCATATCCTTAAAAAAGCAATAAAAGCCAAACAATATCTTGCCTCTTAAATATCTTTTTAAAATGTTGTGTGTGCAGTAGAAAAATATGAGACACTTTTACTTCATATGAAAATACAGTGGTTTGCCGGAGCGGCTAGCCCAGCGGGTAGGGGCGTTGCCTTGCACGCGCCGGCCTCTGCCGGCCCAGGTTCGATCCCCGCATCCCATCTGGTCCCCGAGCACCGCCAGGAGTAATTCCTGAGTGCAGAGCCAGGAGAAACCCTGAGCATTGCGGGTGTGACCCAAAAAGCAAAAAGAAAAAATACAGTGGTTGTCTTGAGGAAAGATGCCTGATGATTCAATTGCAAATGAGTTTTGTTACTTTGTATTAGTTTTTTATTTTCCTTTCTGGGTCACACCCAGTGAGGCTCAGGAATTACTCCTGGAAGTGCTCAGGGGACTGTATGGGATGCTGGGTTCTAACCCAGGCCAGCTGCTTGCAAGGCCAAAACGCCCTACTCACTGTAGTATTGCTTTGTCCCCCCAACTAAATCGCTCTGGCTTTAGTTGCGTGAATAGTTGATGTTTATTCAGGGGAGCAATTTTCCTGAAAATAAAAGCTATATTGTCACGTTATTGATAATAATTGACAGTATTCATAGCCAGTGATAGTTATCATACAAAACTCAGAATTTGAAAAACTGATATATTTTCAATTAAATTTAACTTTTTTTAAAAAATATTTTATTATACCACCGTTAGATATGCAATTACAAGATGTTCATGTTTGCTACAGTGTTCCAGCACCCATCACTCCACCCATGCCCATCTCCCACCACCAATGTCCCCCTCACCCTCCCCCAGCCTGCCTCCATGGCAGGTTCTTTATCTCTCTCTCCTCTCTCTCTCTCTCTCTCCTTTCCCGCTTCCTTTTCTTACACATTATGGTGCATACATTTAGAGGTTGTCATATGTATCTTTTGCCAGTATTCAATGCTCAGTTCTCTGATGGTATCATTTCACATTGTTCCCTTCTCTGTCTTACTTAGCTTCTGACTCCCACACGTTTGTGGTATACCAGGTTTTTGAAATATTGCACAGGTGCCCCCGTGCCATGGGGATCAGGCTGTGTCCAGCTGTGGACTCCAGACCGGAGGATAACTGGTTGTGTTGCATGAGGTTTTCTGACTTCTGGGAGCCTGGCGGAGGACACACCAAGGAGCAAAAACCTGTCCCCACCCCAAGATGCCCCATCAGTCTAGCACAGTCCCTCAGGCAGAGACTCGCCCCTGTACCTGAATACTTGGTATTCTGAGAGGCCCCAGCAGCAGTTCTGGGCGGGGCCACCAGGCCTTTGTGGAGGGAGCCGAGGGGGGGGAGGTGGCCTCAGTCCAGGCTCTCTGAAAACCTGGTTGGCATAGTCGCTGAATCCCGCATGCCTGGGCTTCAATTCAGCTTCAACTTTTTTTTTTTTTTTTTTTTGGGTCACACCCTGCAATGCTCAGGGGTTTCTCCTGGCTCTGCACACAGTAATTACTCCTGGAGGTGCTCGGGGGGACCATATGGGATGCGGGGATCCAACCCAGGTCGGCACAGCCCGACCACATGCAAAGGCAAGCGCCCTACCGCTGGGCTATCACCCGGCCCCAGCTTCTCTTGATCATGCTGTGTCCAGCTGTGGAGTCTGGACCAGAGGGTGACTGTGGTTGTGTTGTATGAGGTTTTCTGACTTCTGTTCTTGAATTTACTTTCTGAGTTTCTAGAACATGATTGGTTCCACTTGTTTGATGTTCCACTAGTTTGGCTTGGGAGAGCTGGATGACAGCTCTCCCCATGTGTCTGAGTCTCTGCATGATGGCTGATAGCCCTGAGGCAGTTCGTGGGACGGCCACCAGGCCTCCCGGATGGGACAGAGAGGGGAATGGGACCCAGCTTCATCTCTACGAACGCCCGGTGACTTCCGCCTCTGAGAACTGCCTACCTTGGCTTGCACTCGGCTGCCTTGCTGAGCTGGGCTTGAGATCAGTGTCTCTCTTGGGTGGGCTCTGATGAGCTGTGGAGTCCGGACTGTGAAAATGGTGGCTATTATGGTGAGTCAGTCTCATTTGGCTGCTTCCAAGGCCCTACAGAGGTGATGGGCCAAACTTTTTTTTTTTTTTTTTTTTTGCTTTTGGGTCACACCTGGCAGTGGGCTTATTCCTGGTCTTGCACTCAGGGATCACTCCTGGCAGGCTTGGGGGACCATTGGACTCCCAGGGATCCAACCTGAATTAGTGTATGCAGGGCAAACACCTACCCACTATACTATTGCTCTGCTGTTAACAGATTTTTTTTTTCTGATGAGATGAAACTGATGCCATTGTGATTTTCAAATAAAAAGTATGATCAGTGAACTATGCCAAGCATTTACAAGATTTAATTTTGGCTGGAGTGATAGCATACACATGACTTGCACACAGCTGACCTCGGTTCTCTCTCCAGGATTGAATATGGTCTTCCCGACCACCGCTAGAGTGATCCCCTGAGTACTGCCATGTATTACCCCCAACCCAACCCAAAATAAATAAGTAAATTTTAAGAAACTCATAGCTGGAGAGAGAGTACGGTGGGTAAGGTGTGTGTCTCACATGTACCTGACTCCGGCTTTGATCCCTGCAATCTCATATGGTTCCTTGAGCACTTCCAGGAGTAACTCCTAAGTGCAGAGCCAGTTAAGACCCAAAAATTAAAACAACAAGCAGGAAAACTCTGAATTTTCTACATAACTCAGTGAACACTTTTTTTTTAATATAAAATGGCCTATTTGTAATGTTACAATATCTTGCCTGAGTAAAATATCTAAATATGGTAGATAATAATATTTGTTATTATCTGGAGAGACAACAAATTCTTCCTCGTGTGTGTGTGTGTGAGAGAGAGATTTTAAGTAGTGGACACTAGTCTTGCATGTAGAAGTTGGGGTAGGTTTTTTTACTGGGGTGGGGCGGTATACCCAGGAATCCTAAGGGCTGCTGCTGCTTTTTTTTTCACTGAAACAAGGTAGTTTTTATTGAATGAAACTTGCTTAGAAAGATATGAGAGTAAAGAGGGAGATGGTGTGTTCAAAAGAGAACACGGACAAAGCGGTATACAGTGGGCCCCTTTCCTTGCACGCAGCTGTCGGGTTTAAGCCCGGTCACCCCATGTGGTCCCCAAGCACCACCAAGAGCAGTTTCCTGAATCTATGAGTGTGCCCTCCCATTGAAACAAAACAAAACAAAATTAAAAAACAAACAAACACAGGAGCAAAAGAAAGAATCAAGCCAGTGAAATACTTGTTCAAGGGAGAACATGGGCTTGAAGAGTGAGCTAGGACTGACGGCCTCTTTGTACAGGCTCAGGGATAACTCAGGAAGAGGAAACCTGTTCAGCTCTGTGCTGTCTGACTCCAGAATTTTTGAAAATGTAATATTTAAGTTGATCTTTGAATAAGCATTTGTAATGAATATGTTTATATTCTAAGACTAGTTGCAGGGAGCTGTAATTTGGATTGTTCCATTACTATTTATAAATGCTTTAGCTTTTTCCCTTCCCCTATGTTCTTTGATTTTATGAATGAAATGACTGACACATTGTGTGAAATTTCACAAAAATGAAATTTTTATACACAAGGACTCCGTGTGTGTGTGTGTGTGTGTGTCCATTTTCTTAAGGTTGAGGTTGAAGTCTGTCAACCCTATCAATTTTGAATTTTCTTGAATCCAGCTGCCAAATGCTTTTAAAAAGCCAAATTAAAAAATTTTAAGTGTTGGGACTGGAGCGATAGCCCAGCGGGTAGGGCGTTTGCCTTGCCGCGGCCGGCCCATGCTGGCCCGGGTTCGATCCTCGGCATCCCATATGGTCCCCGAGCACCGCTAGGGAGTAATTCCTGAGTGCAGAGCCAGGAGTAACCCCTGAGCATTGCCGGGTGTGCCCCAAAAAGCAAAAAAAAAAAAAAAAAAAAAAAAATTAAAGTGTTTTATTGGTGAAACAGCCATACAGAATTCAGTAAAGTTAGGCTTATTTTGTTTGGAAAGGAGAAGTATTATTTTAGTATTTTTTTAATCTGGTATATATATATATATGTACATATATATATACATATATATGTATATATATATGTACATATATATGGATTATATATGTATATATAAGAGAATATATATGTGTATATATACACAAATATTTACATATATATTCTCTTCCTTCCATTCAAAACCTGGAATCACAAAATAAAATCTCTTTAATATGGAAATAAAAACATGTTCCCCATTTTGTGTTTTATACATTTAATTTCTTCCAGTGAAAACCTAGGATCACAAAATACAATATTTTTAATATGAAAACAAAAGCATGTTCACATTCAGTGAACTTTTAAATGAAATGAGGTAGTAGGTTATTATACTAGTATATAATTTTAAAATGTAGATACCTTTAATAAAGTTAATTTTACTTAGTGAAACTAATTACCATTTGACTCATAGTGGAAATTAAATAGAATATGTTTCCTTCAAAAGCTTTAGGATTAAGATAATTACACTTAA
The DNA here is from genome assembly GCA_021461705.1 of Cryptotis parvus. Classification (NCBI taxonomy): domain Eukaryota; kingdom Metazoa; phylum Chordata; class Mammalia; order Eulipotyphla; family Soricidae; genus Cryptotis; species Cryptotis parvus. Next base: position 83,176 of record JAJIBD010027596.1, on the reverse strand, counting down.
TAGAATATTTAACCTTATAAAAAGACAATAAAAGTAATTTTCATTATGACTTTAGATAGAACAGTATAAGGATGAAATAATTATTTAAAAATCTAAAATTTGAACACTCGTTAAAAGTCTGAAAGTGTACGTGGACATCACACGTGAAATAATTATTTAGAAATCTAAATTTTGAGCACTCTTTATTGAAAGCGTACTGGACACCACACGTGGGATGGAGCAGAGCATGGCTGGCAAGAGAGCTCACCTGCCTCCTGGCGCGGCTCCTGTGTGGCGTTGGACCTGAGCACCTTCACTCAGGGCTCCTCGCTCCTTACTCCTTATGGACTTATGTGGCGACTACTAAAATGACTGTTCAGAGATAACGAAGACCCTTAGAGGACATAGCCCAGCTGTCCAGTGAACTGTGCTGAGGAGATACAGGTGAAGAAAGAGCACTTGTTCCCTTGAGTGAATCAGTTACTTCTGGCTCTGCACTCAGGAGTCACTCCTGGTGGTGCTTAGAGGACAGCCCACTTGGGACACAGCAGCCCCAACCCCATCTGCTGCTTGAAAAGCAAGCTCACTCCCCACTGTGCTCTCTCTCTCTCCCTGCCACCCCCCACACCCCAACAAATGTTTTCTGTGTAGACGTCTACCAGAAAAAATCTGCTGAACACTGGGATGACTCATGAGTAATTATATATATTTGTTGGAAGTAAAATGCATCGCTATAAAATAGAAATAAATCAGGGAAAAAATTAATGTCTTAACTAATGAGTTTAGAATTTTGAAGCAGAAACTCTAGGTGCATAAAGGAATAAAATTATCGCCACTTCCTTAGCCATTGACTGTACACCAGACTCAAGGTTTGGCGCCGAGCTGAGTGAGAAGGAAGAGATGGGGAAAGGGTGTCACTGGCGAGGAAGTGCAGCAGGGAGAGGGCGGCAGGTCTACCTATCCGACCTGACGTTTGAGCACGGTCCCCGCTTGGTGGAGGACAAGGACTTTTTAGGCCAGGAAAACCATCTGAAGTAGGGGTATGAAACAAAGATGACCTTTGAGGGAACAAAAGCCTTTGTGTTTGGCGCATACAGAATATAATGAAATTTGGAGGGAGCAGAGGGGCTGGGGTGACGATCTGAGTTCATGTTCATGTTCCATTTCCCCCTCCTGTTCAATAGTTCTACATTAAACTTCTATATCTGAGTTACATTTGAATTCCTCCCCCCGCAACCTGAGGACCCCAGGTCCTGGGCTTGCACAGTCTGGAGGCTCAGACTGGGGCCTGCCCCTGGCACCGAGCCATCCTGGGCCGTTGCTCACTGGGGCTCGCTTATGCAGCGCTGCCAGGAGGCCTTGCAGCTTGTGGACTCTACCGTGCTTTGAACTTCGGGCAAATCGTATTTGCGCTTTCCCAGGCCCCTGCTTTCCGAGGCTGTCCATTTCACTGCAGCCCATGTGGTGGTCCCGGGGTTGAATCAGGACCTGCCCCTCGCCTGTCAAGTACTTGGAAACGTTGAGCCATTGGGGAATTACAGGTAATTGCAATAGCTCAGGTGAAAAGAAGATGCCTGTTGAAATTACGGTGATGGAAATAATGATGGAAACGAAAGGAACCTTTAGGGTAAATGACAGTGGTTAGTTGTATAAGGCCTGAGGGCATAGTCGATGGCAAGGGAAATTTCAGAATTTTCAAACAGTGACAGTTTGAGATTGTGGAGAAAAAAGTTCTGGTGGTAGATGTGTTTATGAGTGGTTGGTGGCAGAGTTCTGGAAGTCAGTGGAGATGTCTTAAAGTTACAACTTGGCAGGTGTCTTATCTTACTGAAGGAGAAGTTGAAATTGTAGCTGGAACTGGGCTTTCCCAAGGAGAGTACTTCCAGCAGGCAGAGCCCAGGAGGCACGCTGCTGCTTCTCCTCTCCCCTTACCAGGCAGACAACACTAAACGATCACCGCCCTTCCCCACCCAGCCCGGGGATGGAGCACAATGCACCAGGTACTGACGCAAAAATGTGGATCTCAGATCAATCTCTCTGCATTAATTGGCTTACTACTGTCTCTTTACATAAACAAATTACTGTGGCGCCCCTGGAAATTTTCCTTAAATAAAGTGTCCCCAATTGTATTTCAAGGACGCTGCCTGGCCACACCTCCACCCCTGATCATTGGAGCACCTGGTGGGGGAAGGAGGAGTGGTATCACCCACTTTGGAAACACTGTCTTCCACAAAATAGGAAGATGTAAGGATCAGTGGAAAAAAATCACATGGAGAACTGACCGTAGAATCAGTAGGTGACACCATCCCAGCAGGAGTTGGTACAGCTAGAGCTAAAATGTGTTGGTGGGTTTGGGCACAAGGAGCTCATTGATGACTTTGGAGAGTGCAGTTTCAGTAGAGAAGAGACAGAAACCATGTTTCCAGGCTATTTGGAGTAGGGAGTAGGAGGTGAGAGACGACTTTTCTGAGAGGCTGGGTTAGAAAAGGAGGTAGGGTGGAGACCACAGGGAAGGAAGGATGGGGGTGGTGTGTGTGTGTGTGTGTGTGTGTGTGTGTGTGTGTGTGTGTGTGTGTGTGTGCATGCGTGCGTGTGCGTGTGTGTGTGTCTTGTGTAGTAAAGCTACTGCTGTGAGTCCTTTTTTTTTCTTTCTTGAGCAGGAGTCAGCACTGAGCTGACTCCCGCCTCTGTGCTCAGTGATCACTCCTGGAGGATCTTGGGGGGACCATAAGGGCTACCGGGATGTCCATGACATCCTGGATGATCATGTGAAGGCAAGGGGCCCTGCTTGCTGTACTATCTCTCCTGCCCTTGTGGTGATTGATTTGTGAACAATTTCAAGCTTAAAAGTTGGAATAAAAAAGAGACTTTTTCTTTCTGGACTCAGCTATTAACATTTTATTCTACTGTATTCCTTTCCTGTCTTACATGCTTTTTTTTTTCCTCTTCCTTTTTTGGGTCACACTTGGTGATGCCCAGGGGTTACTCTGGCTCTGCACTCAGGAATTACTCCTGGCAGTGCTCAGGGGACCGTATGGAATGCTGGGAATTGAACCCAGGTCTGGCCACATGCAAGGATAATGCCCTACCAGCTGGACTGTGTCGCTCTGGCTCCTCACATGCTGCTTTTTTTCTGAATTATTTGACACTATGTTGCAGACAGTAGGCATGTATAAATATTTCCTATTTTATGGGTTGTATTCAGCACCTTCACTCTCAAAGCAGAATGCTCTAGGAACCTCTTTTGAAAAAATAATGGGACCCTAAAATATTCTGTGGTTATTTGTTGGGGAGTCTTCAGCACATGCAATATAGCCCAACACAGACTTGGGCTGTATTGCTGACTTTGCAATCCAGGTATTATTTTTTTGTAACTAGATGTTGGTTTCTTCTAATAGGTTGCACCATAGCAGAGGGAATGATGATTACTTGTACTTTTTTCTCAAATAGTAGTAAATATTTAATTTCACAGCACAACAGTTTGTTACTTATTGATTGGAAAGCGAGATGTCCACTCAGCCGGGTTCAAAGTCTTTAATGAATACTTCTGTTAGCCGGATACCCAGTGTTCCTTTCGAATCACGCACTTGACAAGCATCTGCAGTAGAAAAGGTGGATCTCCCTACTAAATATGTGTTAAGGCTTAAAAATAACAATTGGAGGGGTTGTGGCTACCCTCAGGCCTCTCGCTAAGGCCCCAGACTCCAGGGACCTCCTGTGGATTCCATAGCCTTAACATTACCTGGGGTCAGGGGTGACCATGGCAATGTATGCTGGGGCCTAGCTGGGTCCCCAGCAGTACTCACTGTCCGTCAGGCCCCCGGGCCTGTGTGTGGGGCCCCAGCTTCATGGTTCCCCTGACCTTTGGGCATAACCAGCAAGGCTAGAGGGTCCTGAAGGTTATTCTTTAATGCTACTTTGTTTCATCTCTTGTTTAGCGTCTGAAGGAGTCTCTGCTGGACCTCTGTTTCTCTCCCGGCGGTTTCTCCTGCAGGCTGCTCTCTCTTTGGGGGGTTCTGTGTAGGCGTCTCTCGGCTGGTTCTCCTGCAGGCTGCTCTCTCTTCTGGGGAGGCTCCTCTTCTGTGTGGGCTCCTCTCGTCAGGGCCTCTCACTTCGGGATGCCTGTGTTGGAGGCTTCATGCTTCTGGTCCTCTTCCAGGACGTCTCCTTTCAGGACCTAGTCCTTAGGTCTTTTCATCTCTGGGCTTTTCTTTTCAGGGCTTTTCTCTGGACTCCTCGGCTGTGTCCCTATCTATTTCCCTAGTTACCTTGTTTCATCTTTTGCTACCGTGTCTTGTGTCACTGAATCCCTGTCTTAAGTCTTTGAGTTCCGTGATGTCGTACTGCTGGTGGTCCTAATACTCAGTAGACCTGAAGCCCTGGAGCTTTAATGCCAGCCCTCAGGCTCAGGCACCAGGCTCTGTGGCTCCGGTGCTGGCCCTTGGGCCTAGGCATCAGGAGCAGCTTCTCCCTGGTGCTGGCCGTCCGACTCAGGCGCCAGGGGTCCCGTGGCCTAGTTTCTGGCCAGGCACCAGAGGCCACTGTTCTCTCAGTTTGGAAGCCCCCCAAGGATGCTCTCGTGAGGCTCCTATTTATAGTCTTGGCAAGGTTTAGAACCCTGGCCTCCACTTTGTCTCAACAGACCTTGGGAGGCACTGTGCCTTTAAGATCCCACAGATACAGAACATCACTTAAGTAGTGGTATGCATCCTAAATCAAGACTTCTTAAACTTTCCCCACTCACAAGCTCTTTTTGCCCCAGAAATGCAACACATGAAAGCTTTGTAATGAATCCAAAAAATACCATGAACTCATTACTATTTTGATTTGCATTTTCGATTGCTGACTGTTCAGGAACTTTTTACTGTTGCCAAATTTTTTACAACCCCCCACATTCAGTTTGCAACTGTATGGGGTTGATACGCATAATGTGAGACTGTATGTCTTAAACTAACTAATGTCCAGAACATTTGTGAGCAAAAGCCATTCCTTTCTCCTTTCCCTGTTTTTAGTGAAAGTTTTTGTTTTTGTCATTGTCGTGTGTGTGTGTGTGTGTGTGTGTGTGTGTGTGTGTGTGTGTTGGGATGAGTTTTGAGCCATATCCTCCAGTTGCTTATGGCTGCTCCTGGTGTTGGGGGTTGCTCCTGGAAGATTTTGGTGGGCAAGGGGTGTGGTTGGGGGATTGAGCCCAGGCTTCCCGAGGTGAAGTATGCCCGCCAAGCTCTTTGAGCTCCCTCCCTGGTCCTGTGTAGTATAGATTCTGAGGCTGAGTCACGGAATCAGGAATTAAATAAACTAATCCATCAAACAGTTTTTCAGGAGTGGCTTCCTTCCTGTGCCAGAAACTTGTTTGGTAGGACGAGTGTCCAGCTCCTCAGGCCAGGCTCTCGGGGGACCAGGGAGACGCGCTGACAGTTCAGCAGGACAGGCCCAGCTTTTAGTCCTCTGCCTCCCGGAGTCGAGGTGCTGGGAGCTTTCTGCTGGCATCTCGATGTTCCCCGGGGTTGGTGGCTCCCTGGTTTGCTGGAGGGAGAGCATTTGATCTTCAGCAGTGTTAAAATTGCCTTGTGTAGGAGGTAAGTTCTAAACTGAAAAAATGTGTATATGTTCATCTCTAATAAAGTTCTCACAAAAACGACTAGATTTGGAAAGGTAGTTGTGTAGTACCATCTCGGTTAAAGAAATGTGGTGTAGGTTGAAGTCTAGAGAACTGATCTTGTTTTAAAAATCTAAAAACAAACATGTGGGAGTCAGAGGTTAGTTAAGACATAGAAGGGAACATGTGCGAATAAATGTCGAAAAGGACTAATACCAACTTAGAACTGAGCATTAAATACAGGCAAAAAAATGCACACGATGGCCTCTAAGTGTATGTATTGCAATCCACAATATGTAAGGGAAGGAAAAGAGAGAGGGAGAGAGAAAAGAAATAAAGAACCTGCCATGAAGGCAGGCTATGGGAGGGGGAGGGAATTGGGGACATTGGTGGTGGGAAATGGGCACTGGTGGAGGGGCGGGGTGCTGGAACACTATGTGACCGAAACCTCTAACATGAACAACATTGTAATTGTATATCTCACGGTGAAATAATAAAACATTAAAAAAATAAAAATCTAAAGACATAACATTTCAGAAATATCAATTTTACTAGTAAAAGCATGCACACCAGAGTTACCGTTTTATTTAAAAAGAAGATGAGAAGCATCGTGTTGGTCCTTAGCTGATGACGGCACTAACTCTTCTAAGCACCTGCACGTTTCATTTCTGCTTGGTGGGGAGGGGCTCCAGCCTTGTTCTGCAGCCCAGGACCACTAAGTGATGCTTAGTGCTGGACCAGATGGTCCATGGTGGTATCGAGCTTCGAGCCTGGTGCTGCTTTGCTGCCGGGTCCTGCAGCACAGGCGACCTCCAGGGTCACCCCAGCAGTGCTGGGGGTCGGAGACGTTTTCATTAAAGAAAAATACGGCAAGACTAAAAAAAAAAAGAAAATCATTTTTTTAGGTTTTGGGGGATTTGAGGGTTGGGTTTCTTTTGGTAGTAGTAATATCATTTGCTAACTTGAAGCATTTAATAATATCGTGTCTGCCTCAAGTCAAGAATAATGGGCATATCTGGTATCTTACACTGTGAGGGCTTTATGTGATTTCTGCTCTTTGGTTTGTTCAGTCTGCGTAGCCAGAGTTTGCCAGAGTCTGTAATATGACTAGGAAATGTTGAATTAACAGATAGTTGGTAACAAAGTAGTGGGCAAGAAAGTAAAGGTATTCTTTTCACCTCAACATGCAAGTTTTGTGTCTGGATTGCCATGACCAAGGTACTGTTTTTCTGTCCAGGAAGGACATGTTCAGCTTCAGCTTCTAGAACGGTCACATGCGTCAGGCCTGCTCTTTGCTCAGCTTACTTCTGGCCCATGGAGAGAGCACCTTAGCCAGTGGGGGAAGCCGGGAAGCCAGCACACTGCATTGTGTTGTGTTGTAGAAATGGTGACTGCTGCTGCTTAGGGTTAATGGAGCTTGGGTGTGGCTGGTTCCTTCCCTCCTTTATTCGGCTATTAATTGTTGACTACCTGCTCCATGTTTTATGCCTTGGGCTCAGGGCAGTGTGAATAAAACAGTTGAAGTTTCTGCCTTTTTTAGAACAAATGTGAAAGGGAGAATACAGGTAGAGGGGACATATTTACACACAAAGCAGGAAAGGAATCTTGAGCAGGAAAATGCCCAGTGATGGGTTTGGTGCAGATATGTCCAGGCAGTCTCTCCGAGTTGGAATTTGTGTTGTTTTTTGATTTGGGGAACGCTTTACCCTGTTTTTCTGCTGGTTGAATGAGAAAAATGATGCTGTTAAATGTGTTGAACTAAATATGTCATATACATAAATCTGGTGGAAGCGTCTGACTCATAACTGCATTGCTTTAGATGTCAACGATAGTGATTATATAAAGTGACAAAATTATTATGTTATTCTTATGTAAGGTGACATTTGAGTTGAGACCAGAAGGATGTGAGAGATCTGTGGGTATCTTGGGGGGACAATCTGCCGTCCACATAGGGCAGCTGCTTGGTGCTTGTCGTGGGGGCCTGGGGGAGGCAGAAAGCAGTGTGATCCACGTAGAAGGGGACAAGGGGCAGCCTGTGTCCCGCCTTGCAGCCTCCGTGAAGACTTTCTCAGTGGTGCCCTGTGCTGGTGTTTAGTACGGCAGAGTTTGAATAGACTTGACAAGCTTCTTGTGGCAGCTTTGAAGAGCCTGAACTCAGAGACATGTCAAGAGAAGGAATATGAGACCAGGGAGAGAGGATAGGGCACTGTCCACGGAGTGGCCGAGTGACCCTGGGCACAGCGGCTGGGACTGGCTCACACCCTGCTGTGTGCGAGTGGGGAGCAGCACGGTGTAGGTCGAGTCTCCTGGAGAGCTGCTGATCGTGACTTGCTGGTGGGAACAGCACTCGTGACCATGTTCATTCTGGTTTAGGCATTAGTCATGCAGGCTCCGCAGGAGCAGTGTGGACTTCGGGAGCAAAGTCTATGATGGAGTTAACAGCATGGGCGTCTTTGTGTTGCTGGGGATGAAGAGGCTTTTGATTGTTCTCCCGAAGCAGGCCAGTGTGGCGTTAGGGAGACATAGCTGAGTCTGTCTTGAGTGAGGCCCGGGGCCTGAGTCCCAGAGAGGGGAGCTGGGAGGAAGAAGGCTGCTGGGACGGGAAGCACTATGCTCACGGTTGAGTCCTGCAGCCAGTGAGGGAAGTGTCTAGGCAAGGAGAGAATACCGACCTGTAGTTAGGTTGCAGAGGGTCATCGTGAGTCCAGGCGTGCGGTGGGGCAGTGGAGACACAAGGGGAGTGAAGGAGTGAGTGGGCATTGAGGAGCCTGGTGTGGAGCCGCGTGAGCCTGGCAGGCACCTGCAGCTGCCCACGTGTCCAGTTGTAGTTCCAGTGACTCCTTTGGGGTCCCTGCCCCAGCAGAGCCTGTGCGAGGGTCCTGTGAGTGGCCCCCTGGCAAGCACTGCATGCCAGCACCCTGTGTGTGGCCCCTAGTCATCTCAGCAACAGCATGGAAGGGAAAAGGGAGGGGCGGGTAAAGTGGAACCAGCTACAAGACTTCAGTTTCCTGTAGCTGAGTATAGTTTCTGGAAATTTAGAGGATGTAGAGATTCTGCTTTGGGGTTTGCCAGAAAGTTCTCCAGAGGAATGAACGAACACGGTGGCATTGGCTATTCGAGCCTCAGAATAATTTTCAACTCTGAGTTGGAGTATGAGGGAAGTGAGGATGTAAGGGAAGGCAGAGGACCAGAAGAAGGTCATAGGGTCACTGGATGGGTTGAGCCAGGAGGTCATAGATCATTGTATCTCAATGGTTTAGGAATTGGTAGGATGGAACTCCAGAGAGACCACTTTAAAGAGGGATTGTGCTGACTTTCAAACCCCAGGGAGTGTTGCTGTTAGTGACAAGGGCTGAGGTTAGTCACTGAGGGGAAGAGATGGTGTCAGAAGGATATGGCCATGAAGGATAGGAGCGCAAGGAAGTGGAAGGAAGAGCAACAGAAGTCACTTACATAGAGGTCTAAAAGAGAGCCACGAGGGAGCACGGGAGATATGGTGGCCAGGGCAGGCAAGGGGGAGTCGGGGATGGCCACAGAAGGTAAAGTGGAGAGAAAACGGAAGCTGTGGGCAAGCGGGATTCTTTGGGCAGGGAGTGTGAAGGGCGTTGGCTGAGGATGTGAGGATGAGCTGCGAGTCGCAGAGGTGGGGCATTACCATAGGAGGTGTCTGGTCTCTAGGGCTAAGAATTGGGGTTGCTATTGAGACACCGTCTGCACCTTTATGTTCATAGCAGCACTAGTCACAATAGAATCTGGAAACAACCAGAGTGCCTGGGAACTGATGGTTGGATAAACAAACTTTGGTACATCTACGCAATGGAATTCTGTGCAGCTGTTAGGAAAAAAAGAGGTTATAAAATTTGCCTATAAATGAATGGACATGGAGAGAATCATGTTGAATGAAATTAGCCAGAAGGAAAAAAGACAGATATGGAATTACTGCATTTATTTGCATGATATATATATATATATATATACATATATATATATATATATATAGTATGATACCAATCTCCACCCAAAAAGAAAAGCCAATCGATTTCTCACCCTTGCACGTGGCCATTTTGCAGCCGCACGGTACATCAGTAAATGCACAAACTGAGAGCCTACTACAGAGATTATAACACCCACACGATAGAGCCTAGCAAGCTACCCGTGTCGTATTTGATATGCCAAAACATAATTACAGACCTCATTCCCATGACCTGAGCGAACAGTTTGAGGCTCTTCGTGTTGCTGGTATGAGCAGATGCCCTTGAGCTACACTAGCATGTTACAGGAAGTATGGAGATGTTACTGGTTCCTGCTCGAGCAAATCGATGAACAATGGGAAGACAAGTGATACAGGTGATGATATCAATATCCAAGGTGAGGCAAAACATGGATCAGAAGGTCTCGTCAGTAGGTGTAAACTACCGCAAACATGTAAGATGGTTTGGTAAGAAAGGTTAGGTAAGAAAGAAAAGGGAACAGAGTTCTAATAATCATTGAAAATGATAGGACCAGCCTAGAACTGAGCATTGAATATAGGCAAAGGGATACATATGATAGCCTCTAAATGTATGTATTGTGATACAATGTGTAAGAGAAGGAAGAGAGAGACAAAGAGAAAGAAAAAAGAGATAAAGAACCTACCATAGAGACAGGCTAGGGGAGGGGGAGGGAATGGGGACATTGGTGGTTGGAAATGGGCACTAGTGGGGGATGGGTGCTGGAACATTGTATGACCGAAACCCAAACATGATCATCTTTGTAATTGTATATCTCACGGTGGTATAATAAAATATTTTAAAAAAATTGGGGTTGTCGGCTTGCATTGACTCAGAGCAAGAGGATAAAGGGGCTGTTCTCTGCCAGATTATGGTGGTGTTTTGTTGGTAGAAGGGGAAGAGTATCTTTTCGTTCTGGGGCTGCTTTGTAAGTTTCTGAATATTGAAGATGCAGCTTTCTGGAATATTTAAAAATACCTTTTGTAAATCAGTATTTCCTTACAAGAGATAACTATTTATTTCCAAATTTTATTACACCACTTTTAGACATACAATTGCAAGATGCTCATGTAGAGTCTTGGTTCTACAGTGTTCCAACACCCATTCCTCCACCCGAACCCATCTCCCATCACTAATGTCCCCACCTCCCTCCCCCTCCCACATTTCAACTTCTTGGTGGGTTCTGTATGTCTTTTCTCTCCTCTCTATCTCTCCCTCCCGCCAAACTTTCCTGCACATTGTAGAATGCAGTGCATTAAAGGACATAACTGTTTCCACTACTTTGATGGACCGCACGGCTGCAAGCGGCTGCGCCGACCTGGACTCAAACTGGTTTTGCTCTGTTAATCTGGTCGTGAGGTAGTATCCCAGCATCCGGACAGCGAAGGTGGTGGCTAGTGTGGTGGGCGAGTCTCATCTGGTTGCTTCCGGGACCCCCCAGAGGTGATGGGCCCACTCCCAAAACCCATCTGTCCTCCTGGGAGCCCCATGGTCAGCTGAGCCTGGGGAAAGCGGAGTTCCAGGTTCCCCAGCCGCGTTTGAGACTGCATGCTATGAGAGATAACTTTAAATACAGTGGGATGATTTTTACTCTTTGATTTTTTTCTCTCTGTCCTGAGTTTTTGGAGAATGACAATATTAAATGCATTGGGTTAAAATGCTTGTCTAAAGCAGATTATGCTGCTAATAGGACCCTAGTATCAGGGGTCAGGGGGGCCATTCTAGGCACATCTGTGGCCTTGGAGTGACACTATTCCTTTGTTAGAACAAAGGATTGGGCAAGGCAGGAGTTCAGTGATAAAGTCTTTCAGTCTCAAAGTTAAACTCTGTTCCATTCACTTAATAAAAATACCGATTGTTTTAAAAAATTGTTTTCCTATCGCAATTACACCTATCGCAATTATAGAAATAGTATTCTCTTAAATACTATAGAAATACTATAGAAATAGTAATTTAATCTTAAATACTATAGAAATAATATTCTCTTAAAGAGCATTAATGCAGATTAAGATGTATTTCCCAGAGAAGGAAGTGCTCTTGTAAAGATTTTATAAATAAAGGCCTAGAGAAGAATCAACTGATTTGTATGCTTATAAAATTGTGAAATCTTTATTTCTCTTTTCCCTTCCTTAAAAAAAATAAATAGGAAGTTGAGAGAAGGAAAATTACTTGCTTGATCGCAAATTTACTAGGATCTGTAATTGTTTTGCTGGTAGACTCGGGTGGTGGTGGGGCGTTCTTAGCTTTGTGTGTGTGAGCACATGTGCTTGGGAAATTGTAACCAACCAAGTGCCTCAGACTCAGAATCATTTGGTAACTTTCCACTTTTCTTTAAAATAATAAAATACAAAACCTCAATTATGAACCTAAGATTTTTTGTTGTTGTTATTTTGTCTTTTTTGAGTCACATGCTGCGATACTCGAGGTTCCTCCTGCCTCAGCACGCAGGAATTTCTTCTGGCAGTGCTTCGGGGACCAAATGGGATGCCGGGATCAGATCCGGGTTGGTTGTGTGCAAAGCAAATGTCCTACCTGCTGTACTATTGCTCCAGCCCTTATCTAAGATCTTTTAATACTAGAAGAGAGCCAGGCTAAAGGCTTGCTTAACTAGTGAATCTTTTCTGGGTAAATTTTGTGTTTTAATGCTTTTTGATATGGTAATCAGTAGAGGTGGTTAGATTTGAGAAATGAAATTTTATGTCAGTTGAGAAGGGACCTGGACAGATCCAGCAGCTTCCAGAGGCCAGCTCTGTTTGCTCTGTGGTAAGAACAGTGATGTTCAGATTGAACTAGTTGCCTCCCCACAGGCCTTTGTCAGAAGTGGGTGTCTTTACATCCTCTTAGCCCCTCGCACCCCAGCCACCATAGGCATTGCCCTGGGCACACGTGTGGCCATTCCATGGTGACTTAAATGTAAGAAAAAATCAGGCCTGGCCTCTCTGCCAGCCTCTATACATGTAATTTTATTTCAGCTTTCTATTATAATGTAGTACTTAATGAGATAATCTTGCCTTTTTGTTCAAGATGATATTTTGTCTTCTTTGATAATGTTTTCTGTAATCTGATGTGGATTAATACAGTGGACAAGTGGAGGAATAGGGTGGAATTTTTTTTCCTGTTGAGCGTCAGAGAAAAGATTGTAATGCTTTCATGTATTGAATATGCAGCTGTTGGCACTGACATTGAAAATTTCTCCTATACTAGTTCATACAGCATGCCGCATTTGAGGCCAGAGTGGTGGAAACTATTTCTGTGATGATTCCTTCTATATCCGAGACCATTTGTTTGTCTCTGTTACAATTGTACATCATTAAATTCTGCAGAAATGAGAAATGAAAATGCATTCCTACTCAACCATCAAAATTGCTTTTAGTTCTTATCAGATCAGGAATAGTATCAGGAGCTGGTCAATCTTAAACTGAGCATAACCCCCCTATCTTAAGATGAAACAGAATTCTTAGTCACAGGTAGATTAATTTAACCTTTTCTTGTTTAACTTTTAATGTTTGTCTTCCCATTCATGATGTGAACTTTCTGTTAATCCCTTTTCCTTTCCTTCCAAGTATGTGGCTGCTGAAGTTTCCAGCACCTTAGGATCGGTTTTTTTGCTCTCTACAATCGGATATTTAATGGTAAAATTTGAAAATTCTAAGGTAGAGGTTAGAGCGATAGTCTAGCAGGCAGCTGGCCTTAGACACAGCCAGTCTGGTTTGATCCCAGCATCCAGCTCTCCCTGTGCTCGGCTGATCATGAGGTGTCCAGGAGGGAAGGTTGGTTCTAGCCCTGGACCTCCATCCCCATAGAGCCTCGCAAGAAGCCAGAGGAACCCCCACACCATGAGGGCAGCCATTTTCAACATCTGGACTCCACAGCTCGTCAGAGTTCCACTCAAGAGAAAAGCCAATCTATCCCAGGTTCATCAGTAAATGCACGAACTGAAAGTCTGCCTACTACTGAAAGTATCCCACCCTGCACGCACGGCAGAGCCTGGCGTGTTACCATGTCATATTTGATATGCTAAAAACCAGTAACAATTATAACTCTCATTCTCAGTAACAATTATGGCCCTTATTCCCATGACCTAAAGGAACGGTTTGAAGTTCTTTTTGTTCCTGGAGTGAGCAGATGCCCTTGGGCTACACTAGCAGGCAACAGCAACAGGACGTATGGAGATGTTACTGGTGCCTGTTCAAGCAAATTGATGAATAATGGGAATACAAGTGATAGAAGTGAAGGTAGAGGCCAGAGAGATAGTCCAGCAGGCAGCTGGTCTTGGACACAGCCAGTCTGGTTTGATCCCCAGCATCACACACTGTCACCTGAGCTCCATCAGGAGTGACTCAAGTGCGAAGCCAGGAGTAAGCCCTGAGCATTACCAGGGGTGACCCCCAAATAAGCAAAACCCACAATTCCTAGGTCATTGTTTCTCTGTTGAGGTCATATGACCCCTATAGCCCCTAAAGCATTCATTCCAGCAAGGCCACAGGTGAAAATTGTTTAAATCAGAGCCAGAGAGGTACCACAGCAGGCTGGGCACTTGCCTTGCACATGGCCAACCTGGGCTTGATCCCTGATAGCCTGTACAGTCCCCCAAGCCCTCTAGGAATGTACTTAAGTGCAGAGACAGGAGTAAGCCCTGAACACTACTGGGTGAGACCCAAAGTCAAAGAAAAAAAAAAAGAATCACCTGGGTGGGAGGCCACAGCATGAAGCTAGGCTTCTCCCTGGTAGGAGAGGGTGCGGCAGGGAGGAAACGGTCAGAAAGGGACCATGGTGAGACACGGCTGAGAAACACTTCCCTAGGGAGGGATAGGCTTGAAAAGTGCGATTTTTGTCTCGGGTCATTCTTTCCACTTTCTCCTTTTTGTTTGTTTTGGGTCCACACCTAATGGTGTTCAGGAATTGCTCCTGTCTCTGCACTCAGGAGCGCTCCTGGCAGGCTCATGGGACCATATGAGTTGCTGGGCGTTGAATCCAGGTCGGCCATGTGCAAAGCAAGCGCCCTAGAGCTGGACTGTAGCTCTATCCTTCATTCTTTCCATTCGGAATGCGAGTATGCCCCTTGTAGAAAAACTGAAATAGTAAGAAAAACAAGAGAAAACATTTGTATGCATTTGCCTTAGGTGAAGAGAATGACAGGAGCTATGTTGTCTTTTTCCCTAGTACATTTCAAGATAAAACCACCACCACTAAAGCAACCCCTTGCCCCACGCCTCTGTAAGAGAACACCGTGACACTGCACATACTGTCTTCTTTACGTGGTGATGTAAGAGCACCGCGACACTGTGCATAGTGTCTTTACCACTTCAGATGGTGATGTAAGAGAACACCGCGACACTGCACATACTGTCTTCTTTACGTGGTGATGTAAGAGCACCGTGACACTGTGCATAGTGTCTTTCCACTTCACGTGGTGAGCAGAAGCACCTTCCCAATTAAAGTGCGTTAATCTTTTACAAACATTTAATTCTTTAGCAGCTAATAGTCAGAAATGAGCAATTTGCCCCTTAATTATTTAGTTCCTTATTTTTGAGTATTTCTGTTGCTTTTCCCCATCACCATGAATAATGCAGCGAGGAGCATCTGTCAGCCTACAGCCTTGTCTTCTGTCAGGTGGTCTCAGTGGAATACTAGGAGTGGAATCAATGCCTGGTGATTTCAGGTGTAACACGAGGGTGCGGCTCAAGTGAGGAGCACATGCTTTGCTTGTGGCAGGCCTTGAGTTCGAGTCTGACCCAAGTCACCTCATGGCTGTGATTCCTGCCTGAAAACCTGCTATTTTTAAGACTTGAATTGTTTGAACTTTATTTCTAGTCACAGCCAAATTGGTGTTTTGCCAGTTTAGACGTGGCTTTCTAGTTTTCCCCTTGGCCTATCTTAAGTATATTTTGCATTGGAATCCAATTCTGTACATAGGTACATACGAAGCAATATTCTTATGCATTCAGAACTGTTCGTTATGCTCTGAACTTTTCATTTTTCAGTTTTTAAGAGAGATGAGTCAGAATCCTTTCAATTATTATTTCTTTTTGGTGGGGGTCAGGGTGAGAGGCTGGGGGCTACACACTGCTGTGCTCAGGAGTATCTCCTGGCTGTGCTGGAGGCAGCATACGTGCTTCCAGAAGCCTTGGCCTCGTGCAAGAATCTTAACCTCTGACTCTCTCCAGCCCGAAATAAATTCCTTACGGGTCTAACTGCGCTGTAACGGATATTCAGCCCTCCACCCCCTTTTTGTCTGCATTGTCTGTAATAGGGACCCTCTTTCCTTTTCTCCTGGCAGTACTGGAGACATAAAGAAGTGTCCTGCCCAAGGACACACAGCTGTTAGTGGTCATGCAGGGTCATGAGCTGGCTTGGGGCTATTCCCATGTCTGTGTCTTAGCACCATGTCATACAGTCCCTGGAGCTCCTTCTGGAGCTTTTCCGCCTGTCAGCGCAGAAGCCAGCACAGCTTCCGTCAGGCACACAAAGGAATTCTGTAGGGAAGCTTTGACCAGGCTAAGTGCAGGTTCTGTTGGTAAACCACTAAGGAAGCAGAAGTCAACAGTATGGAGCTCAGGTGAAACCCTGACTGTATCAGGAATTGGGGACTGCGAGGGGAAGTGAGAAGCAGAAAGCAAGGTTGGGGTCAGTGGAGGAAGATCTTCCCAGCTGCCCCAGGGGGGAGAACCAGTTAAAAATGCTTCCTGCTCTGTGCCTGTCAGAACCCAAGTGGCTTTTCCTGCCCTGTGTAACTGGCACAGGGCTGCGGCAAGGTGCCGAAAGAGGTCTGTGTGCAAGATGCCCAGTGTCTTAGTGGTGTATGGTTAAAGCACCCCTTTCAGTAGAAGAACCCTGCCTGGATAAGAACAGTGCACAAGGGCAGCTAATGCCTTTTTGAAGAGACCCTGAGAAGCCCGCACCGAAACCTTGTGTCACTAACTTCTTGGCAGGGTCAGTGTGGGAGACCAGCACAAGCAGCACGAGGAATGGATGTTTTTACCTAGAGGGGTTTCAGAAGGGTCTGATGGAGCTAAAAAATGCCCCATATCTGGAACACGCCTTTTATTGGGTCATATAACCATTTAATGAGTCCACATTTTGCCTCGGACTTTTTTAAATTATGAAGAAATTGCCTCTTTCCTTGCCCACCTGGTGAACTCTCACTGAAATCGAAGCTTCCCTTTGGGAACATTCTCTCTTTTTTCACCCCTCCCCTTGTGCTTTTGGGCAGCAGTTGGAGCTTCGCCCAGCTCTGTGCTGTGGAGCGTCTCTCAGTTGTGTTTGAGGGGCTGTGTGGTACCAGGGTGGGAGCCAGGGGCAGTTGTTTAACCCTGGTATTCTCCCCAGCCCGCTTTCCCTCTTTTTTAAATCGAAAGGGTACACTCATGATGTCACGCAAGCAAGTGACGTTGCTTGCATGACATTTCAGCGGTCATGTTGGGTGATTGATATTGATAATAAAGGGACATATTGTCCATCGTAATTTCTTGAAATGCTGCAAAAAAATACTAAACTGTTGTCATTGTAGTAGGACAAAAAATGGAGTAAGTTTGGGCCTTCCTTTTTTATCCCACCACACCAAGAAATCCATGTGAAGACCCCTCTTGTTTTCCGTCACACATTTGGAAGGCAGTGCTGTCCTTGGGTGTCACTGTAGACGTGTCCAGGCAGGATCTGTGTATCTGGGCCCTGTCCTGCTGGCCCTTGGGAACTGGAGTGAAGGCAGAGCGGGGACTCCCTGCTCCTGGGCGCAGACAGACTGCCTTGGCAGCCTGCTTGGCTCCTGTGGCTATGTTTATAGGCCACTGTTTACCAAATCAACAGGCCGGGAAACCTGAGCTAGAGTCTGGCCTTTGGAGTGTGAAATGCAGACTGTAACTGCACTGCTTCGGCCTGACACTCTGGTGTTTTTCTTCTCCTATTTCCTGATATCTCAGGCTCAGCTTATATAGAAAAGTTAAGGCTATTTTGTACGCTGCTGTGTTTGAATGCACTCACGTGTATTCCAAGATGGTAGAGTTGCTTCAGCATCCAACAGCTGGTTGGGAAAGCTAAGCAGGATGTTCCTGTTCTGTGTCTCGGTGCAGCCTGGAAGACCCAGAGCGGGTCCGCTGAGCTGTGGTTGTGTTGGGCAGTGGCCTGTGTATTGATTCCGCTTCAGAAGCGAAATGGATTGTTTAAACGTTTTTGTTCTTGTGATTGTTTCAATTCAGGTTTCATCAGACCTGAAGCAGGTCTTTGACGGCGGGATTCTTAGGCACATTTATTTGGGGCTTCAGTATAGCCTTCCGGCCTTAAATCTTGTCCATCTGGCTGCCTGCTGTCTGTTGCAGAAACCGCGACAGACTTGATTAAATTCCAGACGGCTCTGCCTTCGAAGTTGTGTCTCAAATCTTCTTGTTAGCTGAGCATCACATTTCCCTGTGTGAGGTGGCCCTCAGAGCCTGTGGTATTCCCCTATTTCCTGAAGAATCAGAAAAGACTGGTTAGAAAAGATTGAACTGGCAATTAATTTTAGATAACTTTTCCTTCTTAAAATATAATTATATATGAGATTTGAAAGAAGTTCCAAATTGGTTATCGCTTTCTATGATTGTAAATAGGCTGCCCTTATAATCTGATTGATTTAGCCTTTTATTTAATTAATTTTTTTTTGAGTCACACCCTGCAATGCTCAGGGGTTTCTTCTGGCTCTGCACTCAGAAATCACTCCTGGCGGTGCTCAGGGGACCCATATGGGATGCCGGGATCGAACCCAGGCCGGCATGGGCCGGCCGAGTGCAAGGCAAACGCCCTACCCGCTGGACCATCACTCCGGCCCCTATTTAATTTCTTTATGGGCTTTCCTAACAGTTTTCTCCTTCAGCTTTGGATGTTGCTTCTTATTAAAATCTCAGGTGATGGTTGTCGTACTTTGATGTATAATCACTATTCCTTTTCTGGCCCTTTGGCGTTTAGGAGCTCTATTTTTTTTTTTTTTTTTTGCTTTTTGGGTCACACCCGGCGATGCTCAGGGGTTACTCCTGGCTCTGTGCTCAGGAATTACTCCTGGCGGTGCTCGGGGACCATATGGGATGCCGGGATTGAACCCGGGCCGGCATAGGCATAGGCCGGCCACGTGCAAGGCAAACGCCCTACCCGCTGGGCTATCGCTCCGGCCCATAGGAGCTCTATTTTATCCTCGGTCTCCAATGATTGTATCCCTTACTCCATCTTTCTTGCTGGACTGGCTGAACTCAGCCTGGGGAGACTGCACTTCTATGCTGCTGTTTCGTTCTCGTAGTTCTGCCTTGCTGGTTGCTCAGCTGAATCAGAGCTAGGCAAGCACAGTGTGGGAGGGCGAGCTGAGTGGCCAGGCGATGGCTTGCAAGACTGGAGGCTGGAGATGTTAGCTGAGGAAATCAGGGAGTCTCCTCCTGAGTGCCAGGGAAGGAAGTGGGGTCACTTCAGACACTGAGGAAAGAACACAGAAGAATTCCTCATGTGTTTGATGGTTGACAGCCAGACACTTGTCCCCAGGGCGTGACATGTGAGGCTTCCCTCGGCACTGGCCGCGTCTCCAGTCCCAAAGACACTCTTTAGGTTCATCCTCCAGTATCTTAGGAGAAACACTTAGGACCAAATGGTGAAAAGTTGAAGTTTTTCCTGCTCTGTGTGTGTGTGAGAGATGTCTGTGAAAGTGGGAGAAAAAGGTATTTCATTTGTTAGTGGAACATTTAAATTTATGGACCTTCTATTGTCCCTTAGTGTATCAGAGTTTCTGAACTCTGTTTACTCTGTTTACTCTGTAAACAGAGTTCAGAAACTCTGTAAACCTGAAACCCTGTTTCTGAACATGTAAATCAATTTTTTTTCTTTATGGACCAGTTTTGCGTTCTCCTGGGGGTGCTTTCTGAGGACTATTCCTAACGGCTCAGTTTTCTTTGTGTGTTCATGTTTTCGCCTCCTGTCACCCGCAGTCAGCCTTACACAAATGCTTCATTTTGTCCCCCAAGCTAGGGCATTTGCTTGAATGATGACTAGATTCCAAAGAAATGAATTACAAGAGTTTGATGCTCTTTCTAGAAAAGTTGAGTCTGTATCTTAGCCGTGTCTTCCACAGTATTGGAAGTTTATGGTTGCCAGTAATGAAGCTGAAATTCCTCAGTAAAGTCACAGTAGGATGCTGCTTTTATACCTGGAGAAACTGTTCCAGGCCCTCTAGGAGACTGAGGGGGCACATTATCATCTTTACTTCATAGTTGTTTTGTATATTAGCCTTTAGACTTATTAGAGAGCCACACATGCCTGCTTGGAGGCAAACAACATTTCTCTCTGGTCTAATTACTTAGAGATCCAATGTGGCCAGGTAAATATACTGGTAAGATCTATCTAGTCCCATGGTGATTGTGGTAGCATGAGAGAAAATATTTATACCAGCTAACATAGAATACATGGTAAGATATACCGCCCCATAAAGTCACAGATTCAAACTGTTTTCTTGCCCTTTATCTACTAAGTGACCTGCAGGAGGTAACGCCAGGCAAGATGCAAAGATTCTGGGCAGCACTGATCCGTAACATGTAACTTACCGGTTCTCCACCCAGCAAGCTTCAACTCTCCCTCTGTTTAGTGCTCACCTGTAGCAATATCTCATTCCTGCTAGACTTGTCTGCTGCACTCCCCTCCCATCCCCCACGTTCACAGGAGGGGAGCACTCTTTCACCTCTGTCTCTTGCATGCACACATTGCTTGCATTGACTTGATTCTCAATAAGTATTTGTTGACTGTTAAGTCATGGTAGGGACTCAGGGACACCCAGGGTGTCATTTTGAGTACTTGGCAGTTGTCTGCAGTAGCCGATTTCATCAGCATTGCCCACACTTAACAGACCTAGATATTTAGCTTCTGTTGAGTATCAAGGCTCCAAGTGCTGCTGTTCCTGTGTCAGTGATAGAATTCATCGGACTTCTTAGGAGAGGCTGGTTGCTAGGAGATTCTTTCCCTCGGAATTAATGTATATTTGAGTTCCTGCATTGCTGCTGCCACTTTCTGTTTCTTTCTTTATGTTGTTACGAGGGCTTCTTTACGAAATCATCCTTGCATATGTTGTTCCATTACTCTGCTTGTTAATCATTGGTAGGCATTTGGACTTTTATATAAGGTCTCTAAGATGTTATGTTAGGTGGTACCTTAAAACTAGTAGGACCACACTTAGCCCAATGGGCTTTAACCTGCAGTTTTTGATCATCATAGGCCCAGTGGGGTCACCAGACTGCTACTATTGCTGTTTTATTGAGACTTTGAGAAGTGACAAGAATTGCTCAAGTAGTCAAGTGGCCACCAGAATTCAAGTCTCTCAGTTTACAGCTTCAGTTTGTTACTATTTTTTTTTTTTTTGGGTCATAGCAGCAATGCTCAGGGGTTACTCCTGGCTCTTCTCTCAGGAATTACTTCTGGCAGTGCTTGGGAGACCATATGGGATGTCTGGGATTGAACCTGGGTCAGTCACATGCCAGACAAAAACAGCCTACCCACTGGACTATTGCTTCAGCCCTTATTACTACTACTACTATTACTACTACTATTATTTTGGGTCATGCCAGGGATCAAACAAGCAAGGAAGTATTCTACTGCTGCGCTGCATCCCTGACCCTCTTCTTACAGTGTTTGTTCTGTGCCGGACCGTAAGCACTATAGTATATGTTCCATAATCTGACATCAGGCATTGTCCAGTTTATCTTGATGCCTGGTTTTCTGTACATTTTACTACATTTAAACTTAAAGTTTTCCCCCCAGTGGATGTCTTTCTAAAAGGTAATACTTGCGATCAAATCTGAATGTTGAAACATCAGTGGCATAACCTTCTGTTTACTGGAAAAATTTCTCTTCCTGGTTGGGCACTCAAGGCCAGTTGTTGGCCGAAGTTGACCTGAACTTCCCTTTCCTGCTCTTCTTCCTTCTGACCTCTTGGGGAATGACATGCAGCCTTGCAGTGCCTGTCTCCTGACCGTGGCCTAGTGGGCGTAACACATCCCTCCCTCCTGGCTGGACTGTGCGGTGAGAACTAACTTCTCCAGTAAAACTCACTCAGACCCTTGGGAAGCTCAGCTATTCAAGGAAGTCGCCACAGCTCTTCCTTCAAAGCCTGGAGCATATCTGTTAGTGTTATATGATCTTCATAGCATTTGCAGCTCTTAATGATTATTTGTTAAAATATGTGTGTGCATGCCAGTGGGAATGGAACTGAACCAGAATTATCTTTGTATTAATCCAGATGTCTGGTTTAATACCTTAGTGGTGTGTAGAAGAAATTAGGAATAAAATTCACTAACTTCTTGTGTATTCAGTACTTGTTTAGCGGGGCATGGCAGTGGTTCTAGGGATAGACTCTAAATGGAGCAGTGGCATGTAGTTAGTAAGCTTGGGGGAGCGGGCCAGGGCAGGGCAGCAGGCCTAAAGAAATGAGGCCTTGCGGGCCATTGGCCTTCATTGGAACTTGAGGTTGAGCAGGAGTAAACCAGATGAGTTGGGTTAGAGTGGGGTCCTCATGGCACAGGGTGCGGTCTGGTCAGGATCATGAAACCTGAACGGATAGTGCGGGGTAGAGCAGAGAGCAAAGAGAAGTGGGAAACAAGGCCAGGAGGAACAAGGGACAAGCGGAAATCAGGGCTCGGGGATGATGACCACGCCTGTGAGAGCCTGTGTGTTAGAAGACAGCATTCCTGGCGGTGTCACCTGTCATGTGACTGGCATCAGTCATGTTGCTCTCCAGCCTTCCCTTTTCCCCCCTAAGGGTTTTTTTTTAAATAATACCTTTTAAAAATCTTCCTTCCCTGACCTCTACTGATTTGCAAAGTATTCAGGAGGAACAGAGTTAAGATAAAATAAAGCAAATATCTGGGGCCGGAGCGATGGCCCAGCAGGTAGGGCGCTTGCCTTGCATGTGGCCAGCCCATGCCCCTCCCGGGTTTGATCCCCGGCATCCCATATGGTCCCCCGAGCACCGCCAGGAGTGGTTCCTGAGTGCAGAGCCAGGAGTAACCCCTGAGCATTGCCGGTGTGACCCAAAAAGCTAAATAAATAAATAAATAAATAAATAAATAAATAAATAAATAAATAAATAAATAAGGCAAATATCCATCAGAAATGCTATGCCTAGAAGTTTTAGTTTTAGAATTAAAGCGTAATTTGTAGTATGAATTTGGGCAGAATGAAAATAAGCTTTCAAACACTGGATTGGTAATTCATTAGTGGCCACCTTGCCTGTCTGTCATCTGCACTCTTATCCCTAGCTTAGCCTAGAGTATGTGATGTTGAACAGAGACATGCTTTTGTAAATAATTGTATGTATACTGGTGTGTCTGTGGCTAGAGTATCTACAAACATATTGATTTATTACTTTTGGCCTTTTTTGAAACAATAGTCCGCTCTTTTGTTAAATTTAATGGTGTTTTTTAATTGATTGGTAAATTGAGTATTAAAAAGATACCATTCTTTTGCTTATTACTTATTCCCATGCTGTTTCTTGGTGAATATCCTATTAGCATGGTGAGGCGCACACAGTTCTCCATTGTGTTGGATGGTGATAACAAATTGTAGCTGCTTGTCATCTTGACAGCCAAAATATCCCCACACACTCTCACATCCCAAGGGCAAAGGAGGTGGTACTTTCCCCTTTAGTTGTGTGCAAAGATAAAGAAATAAATTTGGTTTCTTTATGTTATTTTCTATTGCCTTTAATGCCAGTGGGTTTGTAACATTTCAGTTTTTCCTAATTGAATGTTAATGTATGAATAAAGTTTTGCTCCTGATCCAATACATTTTTATTTTTATTTATTTATTTTTTTGCTTTCCCACACTATGTTGAATTCCAGATGACTAGATTCTAATCATGTTCTTTTGCATTTCTTTTTCTTTTGTGTTACTGTTTTGGAGGCCATACCCCACAGAGCTTGTGGAGTATGAGGCTTCTGGTGGTGGGAATAGGCCTCGCATGTGCACAACAGTTGGCTTTACACCTGAGCCATCTCTTCAGTCCCTAGTCTCATTTTTTTTTTAATTTGTGGCACCGTGAATTGCAATACAGTTAACAACAGTATTGTTGTTAAGCCTGATAACAACAGGCTTTCATGCATGCAGCAGTTTAACACCACACTCTCCACCAGAGTCCGCGTCTTTCCACCTCTGTCTCAGCCCCCTTCTGACCACTTCCACAGAAGCTCCATCCTGTAGACATTCTCAGGTGGTGTTTGTTGTCTTTGCTTAGTCCCTGTTTATCCGAATTCTTCCCCATTCATTTGAATTCTTCCCCATTCTTGAAAGAGAGTCACGTGATGTTTACATTGACCATAAAGACCAGGCAGATAGTCTCTCATCACACTGAGGGGTTTGTTAGGGTCTTTTTGAAATCCTGAAAGGTTATGAAATATTGAACCACTATTAGTTGGGACTCTTTTTTGTTTTGTATCTTGTAGCATTATCTCCTGTGCTTTCTGTTTTTTTTCCTTAACTCTTTTTCAGAGATCTATTGTATATACAGGCATGCCATCTTCAATTTAATGCACCTATTCATTTTTATATTTCATTGATTTTTTTTCTTATGTGTATACATGCACACACATATGTATATATGTACACACACGCACACAGGTGTGTATATATGAACACACATACGGATGTCTTTCCCAAAATTTTTTTCCTGTTTTATTTTTATGTGTTACTTACCACATAAAAACTGTGTACATGTTTTTACTTTTTATTTTTGACTTTTATAGTTTGTGGGTCCCCAGTGATCAGGGCTTATTCCTAGCTTTGTGCTCAGGATTCACACCTAGAACACCCTTCAGACTTGCTTACAGTGGATTGTTTCCTTCTTTGTGGCTTTGTTTGCATCTGGACTGTGAGCCTTATGTCTTTGGGGCTGATCTAAAAGACCAGCTTCTGTAGAACTGTGTAGTTTCTTCTGCCTGTCTTCCAGGTGCATCACTGCCATGTGAGCTCTTTGGTGTAAATTTCTTTCCCAGGAATTTCTTGCACTGCCTAGAGCAGTGTCTGGAGCAGGCCCATCGGGGTCTTTCTCTTAGGTCCAGTCCCTTTGCATCTGGGATCAGAGGGTACTTGTTTTTTCTAGTTCTAGTTCAGGTTTTTTGCTGATAGTGTAACCATTTAGGTTCTGAATTGATAGAGACCTGTCTGTTTTAACTTGCATCCTTTCTAAGGGTATATATCCTGTCCTGTAGGATGTGGAAATAAACGGTTTCCAAATCAAAACTTGGCTAAGAGGCTCAGATTCGGCAGGCCATGGTGGCAGGAATAAACCAGAACCTGAGGGCACTGTGGTGGAGACCTACATCCAGCAATAAAGCAGAGCCTCGGTGGCGTGGTGGAGACCCACAACCCAGCTGCCTTTGCTGCACAGTTCCTGCCGGGCTGTTTCCCCATGTTTGTACCTCAGGGACTTCTTTTACTTTCCTGCTATTCTTCTACAGACCATTAGAGGTTTTCTTAGATTTTATCTCACATTCCTGAGTGCTTGTGGTGGGAGGACTCTATTCTAACTGGTCTGCTCTGTTGGCAGAAGTCTATCTTTAGCCTTAGATTAGATTAGATCTTTCTTTGTTTCCTTGGTTCATCTTTAGAATATTAAAGAGAGGCTGGTAAACTAGAAAATAGAGAGGTGATGAGGGGATTGGGGGTGAGGGGAGTGGGGAGAGGAAGGTGGGGCGAGAAGACTCAGGAACAATGAGAGGAAGAGAGACAGACACACAGGTTGGCAATAGGGAGAGGAGAGAGGCACAGCCAGGAAGATGGAGGGAAAGAGCACACAAATGGGGTCAGGTGTGTACCAAGAGATCTGCATGGAGGCATACAGTCCAGCATAGACTCCGCTGGCCATGTCCTGTACACACATGATGTACACATCAGGAGATTGCATCATAAAAACTGCACACACAGATCATCCTCAGGGATGCAAGCAGCTAAAAGTAGAGAAAGGAAAATCGAAAATAACCAAATTAGAGTGTGTTAGAGTAATTATAAAGAATGAACTTGAAATCACTGGCTCTCCAATTGACCAGAATTGCAGGCACAGCGATTTGCATGGCTGTTATAAATAGGGATGCTAATGGCTGCTAGTACTGCTGCGGCTCTGGAGCTGCCCATTGGCAATTGTATGGCATTTGCACTAATGAATGGAGATAATCGCTGATTGTCAGATAGCAGTTAATAGTAGCTGGAAAATAGTAGACTAATCTGATTTAAAATTGACAGGCTTTATTTATTGGTTTTATATTTATCTTGCAAATAAATCAAAATCCCGAGGGTATGTATAGCTGGTCCAAGCTTCCTTACACAGCTGGCCCGGGTTCAGTCCCTGATATTCCATATAGTCCCTGAAGCCCCACCAGGAATTGAGCCCTGAGTTCAGAGCCAGTAGTAAGCCCTGAGCAATACAGGTGTGGCCCCCCAAACAAATCAGTAATAAAAAGAAAAAGTGAGGGAGGAAGACTCCAAATTTGAAAGAAAAAATTTGAAATTTTGAGGTGACAGGTACTAGTTTCAGCACAGGAAACACACCTAGTGATACCACTTATGATTAACTTTGGAATCGAAGTAGTTGACCTCAAATCAAGGTTGACGTTCTACCTTGAAGATTTAATACCTGTCACAGGGTCACAGACTCTTGAGTCTGATGGGCTTTGCTCACTGACATTGTAAACTAGTTATTCCCGGAGTTCTGACCCTGGGGGGCCCTGGAGCAGTCCAGGGGGCTGGTAGTCTCCAGGTGCAACTAGGGGTGGGGGACTTTTCTTAGAGAATGTATCTGTCCAGTACCAGAAAGATTGTGCAGGTCATGACTCGGTCCCTTGTCTGTCCCCAGCTCCACTGATGATGCGCTGGGCACTCCAGCAGTGACCCGAGCAGAGAGCCCGAAGGTCGCCTCTTAGCACCTCTCCTCCCAGAAAAATAAAAGTAGTTTTCTAGGGGGTTACTGAGCCATTTTTTTCTGAACATGGGGAAGCACACTGGTGAATTTGGGGAGTTTCTGGTCTGGGGCTAACTGGACAGCTCATCTTTTTGGAGGAGTTATTTGAATAGTGGTTAGCTAAGAGATTAGTTAGTCACTGCCAAGGAAGAAGGTGGGAAATTTCTGTTCAGTGCAAAATATGTTTCATTTCTCTACTAGCCATCACTTGATCACTTGACATCCCGTTATTCATCGGTTTGCTCGAGCGGGCGCCAGTAATGTTTCCATTTGACCCTATCACGTCAGTGTAGCCCAATGGCATTTGTCTGTTTCAGGGATATTAAGAGCTTGAACTGTTTGTTTAGAGTCCTGATAAGGAAGTCTGACCATCTTGCAGGTGGGCGGCCACGAAATCTTTTGGGGTCCCTTGGGATCCAGTCGGTAATGGCTCTAGTCCAATGGTCATCTCCAGATCGCATTATATGACCAGCCCATCTGATTTTCGATGTTCTTGCAGATGAGACAGCGTCCTTGATTTTTTTTCTTATTCCTTGCTTTATAGCTCTAGTGTCCTTGATTTTAGAATAGCAGTGGAGGTCGAACTCCGGATTCCCTCTCTCACTTGAGTGAAGCGTGATATTCCAAGCATAGCTCTTTCAATTCCTCTCTGGGAGACCCGAATAGCATTCTCATCCTGCTTTCGTAGGGCCCAGGTCTCTGAGGCATATGTCAATGCAGGGAGAACGGTGGAGTCAAAGAGATGTGCCCAGAGCTGGAGGTCTTTGTTCTTTGGACTATTGTTTCGATGTTTTTGAAGGCAGTCCATGCCTCTCTTTTCCTCCCGCGCAACTCAGGTTTCAGGTTGTTCATCATGTTGACTTCTCGACCTAGGTATGAGGTCAAATAGCTGTTGCATTCAGAGATATTTGTTCCATTGAGAGTGAATGGGGCCTCTGGAACTAGTTCATTTCTCATGAACATAGTTTTGCTGAGATTCAGATGTAGACCTATCTTTCCACATTCTCGGCCAAAGTCAGTCAGCATTTGTGCCGCTCGGCTGATGTTTGGTGTTATTAGAACGATGTCATCAGCGAAGTGTAAGTGGTGTAGTTGCCGGCCGTCTATCTTCACTCCCATTTTTTCCCCATTCTAATTGTTGCATGATGTTCTCGAGGGTGGCGCTGAAGAGTTTTGGTGAAATGGTATCACCCTGCGGAACCCCTCTTTTGACATCAATGATCACTTCCTTGTAAAATGGTGAGATCCTGGTGGTGAATCCGTAATACAGCTCACGAAGGATCTTGATGTATTGGGTTTGAACACCCTGTTTGGCGAGGCCTTTGATGACCGCTTCAGTCTCCACAGAATCAAAGGCTTTCTTTCTTTTTCTTCTTTTCTTTTCTTTCTTTTTTTTTTTTTTTTTTGCTTTTTAGGGCCACACCTGGCAATGCTCAGGGTTTCTCCTGGCTCTGCACTCAGGAATTACTCCTGGCGTTGCTCGGGGTACCGTATGGGATGCCGGGATCGAACCCAGGCCAGCATGAGCCGGCGCGTGCAAAGGCAAACGCCCTACCTGCTGGGTTATCACTCCGGCCCCTTTCTTTAAATCAATGAATGCGAGACAGAGCAGCATCTTCGATTCTCTATAAACTTCAATGAGTTTGGTTATCGTGTGGATATGGTCGATTGTGCTGAATCCTTTTCGGAAGCCAGCCTGTTCGCATGGTTGTTCTTCATCTAATGTTCTGCCAATCCTGTTCAGGATGACTCGAGTGAACAGTTTGTATATGACGGACAATAGGCAGATGGGGCGATAGTTGCCAATGTCGTGGATGTCTCCCTTCTTGAACAGTAGAACTGTCCTGCTATTTTTCCATTGGGAGGGCATCTTACATTCGGTCAGGTAGCGTGTGAAGAGTACTTTTTAAATCAGGTTGCAGTTTTCTATTTTAATTTTTTCTTAGTTTTTCAGACAATCAGTGATGATGATTTCTGACTACCTCTGACATTTTATTACATGGATCCTTTACAGCACTGGCACTGTGTTGAAAGCTGAGATGAGCAATTGTGGGTCACTGATACTATAGCATCTGTGGAAAGGACAGAAGACAATCTGGCTTTAGCACAGGAGAAGACAGCTTAACTAAACTGCCTACCAAATAAAGGACTCCTTTCCTATAAAGCAATATGTGGGAATGAAGGAATTCTGACTTTCTGAAAGCAGTGTTCACCAAATCATTTCCAGTTTCACCTGGAGGTTTAGCATTAGCTTCTTAGAGACTCTTAGTATTTTCATTTCTCCCTTTTTTACCCCCTTTTGGTTTTTCAGCTACATCTGGCTGTGCTCAGGCTTGCTTCTGACTCTGTGCTCAGGGATTACTGCCGGCAGGGCTCCAGGGATCATATGTAGTGCCAGGGATCGACACTTAATTTTACTCTTTCTTAACTAGATATCAAAGAAGTAGAGACTCACCATCAGACTTTCTTAGCATTAGGGTCAAGTCAGCCCTGGGGGGCTTTAACTCTTTTTTTTCTATTACATTTCTTAAAACTCTTTTCTTTCTGAAGTATTACTGTCTCAAAACTTAGTCATTTTTCTTAAGGATAATCTGTGTCAGGAGTATGATATGCTGAAGTTTTCCTACAATTTCTAGCTAGCACGCCATAGAGAACAGGAGATCTGTGATAAAGATTCAACGCCATTTTCGTTGTCCAGTTTAGATTGCATAATGTCGTTGGCACTGAGTTGGATGCTGGGTCATAAAGTCATTGATTGACTGCCTTAAAGTCTTCATTATTTGCACGGCAGACATCAGCTTAATGCTCTATGTGCACAAATTGTAATATTTACAGCCACCCTGAAAGTTAGGTGTTGTTAACTCGCTTTTTATTGATAAGGAAAATGAAGCTACTAGAGTAAATTCAAATCTAGATTGCTTTTAGCCTTATAAAGTGTATTTCTTTTCCCCACTGAGATTCCCTTTGTGGGATGATCGATTCCTTAAACATCAGATGGTTGATTGATGTTAAGCTTTCTAAACACAAGAAAAGGAAAAAAGGAAGGAAAAGGTAGATACTTAAACTTTTATTTAAGAAGAAGGGAAAAGTAAATACTTAAATTTTATGTTGCTAGTTCTGATTAATTTAGCTCATCAGGTACTTCAAGAGCTTGATGGGGACAGGTAGAAACAGTCAAAACTGACAGTAGAGGAGGGCTGTCTCTCGGGTGAGGGTAGAGGAGGGGTAGAGCCCAGGTGGGGGAACAGCAGGGCTGTCGCTCAGGTGAGGGTAGAGGAGGGCTGTCGCTCAGGTGAGGGTAGAGGAGAGCTGTCTCTCAGGTGAGGGTAGAGGAGAGCTGTCGCTCAGGTGAGGGTAGAGGAGAGCTGTCTCTCAGGTGAGGGGTAGAGGAGAGCTGTCGCTCAGGCGGGGGTAGAGGAGAGCTGTCGCTCAGGTGAGGGTAGAGGAGAGCTGTCTCTCAGGTGAGGGTAGAGAAGGGCTGTTGCTCAGGCGAGGGTAGAGGAGAGCTGTCGCTCAGTGAAGGTAGAGGAGAGCTGTCGCTCAGGTGAGGGTAGAGGAGAGCTGTCTCTCAGGTGAGGGTAGAGGAGGGCTGTCGCTCAGGTGAGGGTAGAGGAGAGCTGTCACTCAGGTGAGGGTAGAGGAGAGCTGTCGCTCAGGTGAGGGTAGAGGGAGAGCTGTCTCTCAGGTGAGGGTAGAGGAGGGCTGTTGCTCAGGTGAGGGTAGAGGAGAGCTGTCACTCAGGTGAGGGTAGAGGAGGGCTGTCGCTCAGGTGAGGGTAGAGGAGAGCTGTCGCTCAGGTGAGGGTAGAGGAGGGCTGTCGCTCAGGTGAGGGTAGAGGAGAGCTGTCTCTCAGGTGAGGGGTAGAGGAGGGCTGTCGCTCAGGTGAGGGGTAGAGGAGAGCTGTCTCTCAGGTGAGGGTAGAGGAGAGGCTGTCTCAGGTGAGGGTAGAGGAGAGCTGTCTCTCAGGTGAGGGTAGAGGAGGGCTGTCGCTCAGGTGAGGGTAGAGGAGAGCTGTCTCTCAGGTGAGGGTAGAGGAGGGCTGTCTCAGGTGAGGGTAGAGGAGAGCTGTCTCTCAGGTGAGGGTAGAGGAGGGCTGTCGCTCAGGTGAGGGTAGAGGAGAGCTGTCACTCAGTGAAGGTAGAGGAGGGCTGTCGCTCAGGTGAGGGTAGAGGAGGGCTGTTGCTCAGGTGAGGGTAGAGGAGAGCTGTCTCTCAGGTGAGGGTAGAGGAGAGCTGTCTCTCAGGTGAGGGTAGAGGAAGGCTGTTGCTCAGGTGAGGGTAGAGGAGAGCTGTCTCTCAGGTGAGGGTAGAGGAGAGCTGTCTCTCAGGTGAGGGTAGAGGAGAGCTGTCTCTCAGGTGAGGGTAGAGGAGGGCTGTCAGTTGTTCAGGTGAGGGTAGAGGAGGGCTGTCTCAGGTGAGGGTAGAGGAGAGCTGTCTCTCAGGTGAGGGTAGAGGAGAGCTGTCGCTCAGGTGAGGGGTAGAGGAGAGCTGTCGCTCAGGTGAGGGTAGAGGAGGGCTGTCGCTCAGGCGAGGGTAGAGGAGGGCTGTCGCTCAGGTGAGGGTAGAGGAGAGCTGTCGCTCAGGTGAGGGTAGAGGAGGGCTGTCGCTCAGGTGAGGGTAGAGGAGAGCTGTCGCTCAGGTGAGGGTAGAGGAGGGCTGTCGCTCAGGCGAGGGTAGAGGAGAGCTGTCTCTCAGGTGAGGGTAGAGGAGGGGCTGTCTCTCAGGTGAGGGTAGAGGAGGGCTGTCTCTCAGGTGAGGGGTAGAGGAGAGCTGTCTCAGGTGAGGGTAGAGGAGAGCTGTCTCTCAGGTGAGGGTAGAGGAGGGCTGTCGCTCAGGTGAGGGTAGAGGAGAGCTGTCTCTCAGGTGAGGGTAGAGGAGGGCTGTCTCAGGTGAGGGTAGAGGCGGGGTGTCTCTCAGGTGAGGGGTAGAGGAGAGCTGTCTCTCAGGTGAGGGTAGAGGAGAGCTGTCTCTCAGGTGAGGGTAGAGGAGAGAGCTGTCTCTCAGGTGAGGGTAGAGGAGGGCTGTCAGTTGTTCAGGTAAGGGTAGAGGAGGGCTGTCTCTCAGGTGAGGGTAGAGGAGGGCTGTCTCTCAGGTGAGGGTAGAGGAGGGCTGTCTCTCAGGTGAGGGTAGAGGCGGGCTGTCTCTCAGGTGAGGGTAGAGGAGAGCTGTCGCTCAGGTGAGGGTAGAGGAGAGCTGTCTCTCAGGTGAGGGTAGAGGCGGGGTGTCTCTCAGGTGAGGGTAGAGGAGAGCTGTCGCTCTGGTGAGGGGTAGAGGAGGGCTGTCTCTCAGGTGAGGGTAGAGGAGAGCTGTCCCTCAGGTGAGGGTAGAGGAGGGCTGTCTCTCAGGCGAGGGTAGAGGAGAGCTGTCGCTCAGGTGAGGGTAGAGGAGAGCTGTCGCTCAGGTGAGGGGTAGAGGAGAGCTGTCGCTCAGGTGAGGGTAGAGGCGGGCTGTCTCTCAGGTGAGGGTAGAGGAGAGCTGTCTCTCAGGCGAGGTAGAGGAGGGCTGTCTCAGGTGAGGGTAGAGGAGGGCTGTCGCTCAGGTGAGGGTGGAGGAGAGCTGTCGCTCAGGTGAGGGTAGAGGAGAGCTGTCTCTCAGGTGAGGGTAGAGGAGGGCTGTCTCTCAGGTGAGGGTAGAGGAGAGCTGTCTCTCAGGCGAGGTAGAGGTAGGCTGTCTCTCAGGCGAGGGTAGATGAGAGCTGTCGCTCAGGTGAGGGTATAGGAGGGCTGTCTCCTCAGGTGAGGGTAGAGGAGAGCTGTCTCTCAGGTGAGGGTAGAGGAGAGCTGTCTCTCAGGTGAGGGTAGAGGAGAGCTGTCTCTCAGGTGAGGGTAGAGGAGAGCTGTCACTCAGGTGAGGGTAGAGGAGAATTGTCTCTCAGGTGAGGGTAGAGGAGGGCTGTCGCTCAGGTGAGGGTAGAGGAGAGCTGTCTCTCAGGTGAGGGGTAGAGGAGAGCTGTCACTCAGGTGAGGGTAGAGGAGAGCTGTCTCTCAGGTGAGGGTAGAGGAGAGCTGTCTCTCAGGTGAGGGTAGAGGAGAGCTGTCTCTCAGGCGCAGGTAGAGGTAGGCTGTCTCTCAGGCGGGGGTAGATGAGAGCTGTCGCTCAGGTGAGGGTATAGGGAGGGCTGTCTCTCAGGTGAGGGTAGAGGAGAGCTGTCTCTCAGGTGAGGGTAGAGGAGAGCTGTCTCTCAGGTGAGGGTAGAGGAGAGCTGTCTCTCAGGTGAGGGTAGAGGAGAGCTGTCACTCAGGTGAGGGTAGAGGAGAGCTGTCTCTCAGGTGAGGGTAGAGGAGGGCTGTTGCTCAGGTGAGGGTAGAGGAGAGCTGTCTCTCAGGTGAGGGTAGAGGAGGGCTGTCGCTCAGGTGAGGGTAGAGGAGGGCTGTTGCTCAGGTGAGGGTAGAGGAGAGCTGTCTCTCAGGTGAGGGTAGAGGAGGGGCTGTCTCTCAGGTGAGGGTAGAGGAGAGCTGTCGCTCAGGTGAGGGGTAGAGGAGGGCTGTTGCTCAGGTGAGGGTAGAGGAGAGCTGTCTCTCAGGCGAGGTAGAGGCAGGCTGTCTCTCAGGCGAGGGTAGAGGAGAGCTGTCGCTCAGGTGAGGGGTAGAGGAGAGCTGTCTCTCAGGTGAGGGGAGAGGCGGGCTGTCTCTCAGGCGAGGGGAGAGGAGGGCTGTTGCTCAGGTGGTCACCTCCCCTCCCCAAGGCTGCCTATCATTCACCCCCTCCCTAAGCCTGTTCCCCCAAAGACCTTAGTTTCCCACCCACCAAAGACCTTATTTTCCCACCCACCCCCCAAGCCTGTTCCCCCAGCAGACACTGGATCAATCTAGTTTATATTGCTTATTGCAAGATATATCTTGTAATGGTGTTGCTAAAATCATGACTTTGTACTGAGCTATTACATACATATTGGGCATCTGTATTATTGCTTCCACTTATTGAACTTAGTGGGCTTCTACTCAATTTTTACAGTTGTTCGTGTTAATTTGTCACAGACATTCAGTATTCAACCCCTGTCCCACCATGGTTATGGCACCTTAATAAAAGAAAAGTAACCATTTTGTAGCACTTAGGCATATAAGTTTGAACAATCCATCAGGCTTATTTTTCGTAGTTTGTGAAAATGCTTAACAGTAGACTGTTAACGTTTAACAGTAGACTGTTAAACTTGAATCTTAAGTTTTTGTTAAACTTGAATCAAAATGGCCAAGAACCTGGCAGTTCCTGGTTCTTAGCCATTTTGCATATTTAAACCAATTTCAGACAAACAGATTCTGTGGCTGAACTTTCCCATCGCCTTTTTGAGAAGAATTACACCTCAGGTTAGAACAAGTCTTTGTGAACCTGGTTGTCTTAAAAGGTTTTACTCTAGGTAATGTCTGGAAGCTCTGTAGATGCTCCCATCTGAGCATCCATTCAAATTAAAAAAAAAACTTGTCAGTGATCTTGGATTTTCTTAGCAGTCCTATGTCCCAATTCTGAGAAATCCTGATTTATCTAAGTATGGTTTCTTTCCCGTGGTCTAGATTCTAAAATTCATGGAAAACTTGAGAAAAAGAAGTTTCTCCATTTTAAGTTCTGGATTTTTCTCTGTAAGCAATTGTGTCTCTCCAATTTCAGTGAGAAATCCTTTGGACACCTGTAAATATGAGGTCAGGTCTGCGTTAGCGTGGGTGTGGGAAAGCTCCCGGCTGTGGAATTTGAGACCAGAGTTCTGGTCCAAGCTCTATTCCTGCCAGCTAGGCACTTCCCTTTCCCGGCTGTCTCACACGTGCCTGTGGCTGTGAGGTTTCCTTGAAGTCTTCCCTGCTTCACTGGGTAGAGCTGGCCTGCCTGGCCTGTCCCCCTGCACAGCCACCTGTGACATAGTGAACATTGTCATCAGGCCTAGAATTGTGACTTGGTGACAGAGGAGATATATAATGGCCTGTTCCCTCCTCTCTTGGTGGGGGGCAATGGGAGCTGTAATTCTGACTGCCTGATTGAGTGTGGAGGGTCAAGGGCAGTTCTGTCCCCCGGACTTGGGTAATGTAGTGACAGGATGGCAGCCGGCAGAGGATGGGGACACCTGTGCACTAATTGCTCTGTGTCAAGAGTTCCCAGACCACAGTGCTAGCGGGGTGACGTCTTGGTGCCCGCCTGTGAGCCTCTGACGGCTGGAAGAGCTGTGAGCATCCTTTGACGGTGGGAGAGGATCCAGCAGCCACGGCCAGGAGCAGCAGAGCATCTCCAGGGAGCACGAACATGTCCTGGAGTAAAACTGTTTATGAATAGAAGGGCCAGATAATTCAAATACTTCTTGCAAAATGTATTTATTCAAGCACCAGTGAGAGATCAGAAGCTCTAGTCCAGTAGACCAGTGGCAGAGGTAGGGAAAATTACCGACATCAGTGATTTGCTGAGGAATCTCTGTGTGTAAGTAGTAGTAGTAGTAGTGTGTGTGTGTGTGTGTGTGTGTGTGTGTGTGTGACTGTCTGTCTCTATTTCTGTGTATATATTTATATATGTGGTCATTGCTTTTCCTGAAGTTTTTAATCTTTGACTTGATATCAACTATTAAAGAGGATAGATCCCATCTGTTTCTATTGGTATTAAGTTTCTTTATTGAAATGATTAAACCCATAACCCCTTTC
This sequence comes from Cryptotis parvus, assembly GCA_021461705.1. Taxonomy (NCBI): domain Eukaryota; kingdom Metazoa; phylum Chordata; class Mammalia; order Eulipotyphla; family Soricidae; genus Cryptotis; species Cryptotis parvus. The sequence goes on along the minus strand of JAJIBD010027596.1, from coordinate 48,050 downwards.
ATTGATGTAACTCAAAGATCTTTCCAACTTTCCAGTGACTGTAATCTCCTCTCAGAAAGTTTCATTATTTTCATTTTACTTAATCTTCTGAAATGATTTTTTTAACTAGAAAAACTCCTGTGGGACCAATTTGACAATGAAAGTTGGAAATAGTAGCACTAGACTAGAACTGAATATTGAAAGTAGATAAAGGGATATACACGATGACCCTTCAGTATCTGTATTGCAAACCACAGTGTGGAAAAGAGAGAGAGAGAGAGAGAGAGAGAGAGAGAGAGAGAGAGAGAAGAGAGAGAAGAAGATTGCCTGCCATAGACGCAGGCTGGGGACAGGGGAGGGAAACTGGGCACGTTGGTATTGGGAAGTGTGCTCTGGTGGACGGATGGGTGTTGGAACACTGCATATGACTGGAACGCAATTGTGAACGGCTTTGTAATGGTCTATTGCACTAATTAATAAAAAATGTTTTAAAGAAGATCATTTGAAAATATTTGAATTAAAGAATTTTAAATTTAAAACTTTGAAAAAGACAACATTATGATCAAATAAAAAACCTCTCCTGTAAATTGTTGATTACAAAACTAAATACATACAGGAAGGTACGAAGGTGAGGGACAGGCCTAAGTGTGAGCAGAGGTGACTGGAGTCAGGTTCCGGAAGGGGCACTCGGCCGTGGTGACCAGCTGACAGGGCCCAGTGGGGAGCTGCTGTGGCCGAGACAGCTCGTTTCTCGGAGGAGTTGGAAATGGGAATCCCTCCCTTTACGGTGTGTGTTGGAGTTAGAGAAATCATCATATGTTCACTCATTTTTTAAAGAAAGAAAATATATATAAGTAAAACATCAGTTTTTTGTGATCTTAGCCATTTTACAGGCTTTAAAATCTCAATATTAAGCTGTGGACTGTGTTGCCACATGTGGTCAGCCAACTGTGTGAGATGCAGGCCAACAATAGTGAAAGGTATATTGAATGACGCACAGCTGCCGAACAGTTAAAGCAGCAACAGCAGTGAGGTGTATGAATGACGCAGCTGCCAAACAGTTAGAATAACAACAACAGCAGTGAGGTGTATGAATGACGCACAGCTGCTGAACAGTTAGAGCAACAGCAACAGCAGTGAGGTGTATGAATGCACAGCTGCTGAACAGTTAGAATAACAACAACAGCAGTGAGGTGTATGAATGATGCACAGCTGCCGAACAGTTAGAGCAACAGCAACAGCAGTGAGGTGTATGAATGACGCACAGCTGCCAAACAGTTAGAACAACAACAACAGCAGTGAGGTGTATGAATGACGCACAGCTGCTGAACAGTTAGAGCAACAACAACAGCAGTGAGGTGTATGAGTGACGCACAGCTGCTGAACAGTTAGAGCAACAGCAACAGCAGTGAGGTGTATGAATGACGCACAGCTGCCAAACAGAGCAACAGCAACAGCAGTGAGGTGTATGAATGCACAGCTGCCGAACAGTTAGAGCAACAACAGCAGTGAGGTGTATGAATGACGCACAGCTGCTGAACAGTTAGAACAACAGCAACAGCAGTGAGGTGTATGAATGGCGACAGCTGCTGAACAGTTAGAGCAACAGCAACAGCAGTGAGGTGTATGAATGACGCACAGCTGCCGAACAGTTAGAGCAACAGCAACAGCAGTGAGGTGTATGAATGACGCACAGCTGCTGAACAGTTAGAGCAACAGCAACAGCAGTGAGGTGTATGAATGACCACAGCCGTCCGAACAGTTAGAACAACAGCAACAGCAGTGAGGTGTATGAATGACGCACAGCTGCCGAACAGTTAGAACAACAACAGCAGTGAGATGTATGAATGGCGCACAGCTCCCGAACAATTAGAACAACAACAGCAGCAGCGAGAGGTGTCTGAATGACGCACAGCTGCCGAACAGTTAGAGCAACAACAACAGCAGTAAGGTGTATGAATGACCACAGCTGCCGAACAGTTAGAGCAACAGCAACAGCAGTGAGGTGTATGAATGACGCACAGCTGCTGAACAGTTAGAGCAACAACAGCAGTGAGGTGTATGAATGACGACAGCTGCCGAACAGTTAGAGCAACAACAGCAGCGAGGTGTATGAATGACGCACAGCTGCTGAACAGTTAGAGCAACAACAGCAGTGAGGTGTATGAATGACGCACAGCTGCCGAACAGTTAGAGCAACAACAGCAGTGAGGTGTATGAATGACGCACAGCTGCCGAACAGTTAGAGCAACAACAGCAGCGAGGTGTATGAATGACGACAGCTACCAAACAGAACAACAGAAACAGCAGTGAGGTGTATGAATAACGCACAGCTGCCGAACAGTTAGAGCAACAACAGCAGTGAGGTGTATGAATGCACAGCTGCCAAACAGAGCAACAACAACAGCAGTGAGGTGTATGAATGATGCACAGCTACCGAACAGTTAGAACAACAACAGCAGTGAGGTGTATGAATGACGCACAGCTGCCAAACAGAGCAACAACAACAGCAGCGAGGTGTATGAATGACGCACAGCTGCTGAACAGTTAGAGCAACAACAACAGCAGTGAGGTGTATGAATGACGCACAGCTGCTGAACAGTTAGAGCAACAACAACAGCAGTGAGGTGTATGAATGATGCACAGCTGCTGAACAGTTAGAACAACAACAACAGCAGTGAGGTGTATGAATGACGCACAGCTGCCGAACAGTTAGAGCAACAACAACAGCAGTGAGGTGTATTGTCGGGAATGCCGCGGGTCCCAGACAGTGTCAGGACAGAGGTTCTCTTCTACCTCTGAGGACACCGGGAGAATAGATGAAAACTCACGAGTCCGGTGAAGTTCCAAAAATGGCTTTTAATAGTACAAAAGCTCTTCCACAGCAATCCAATATAATGAACAAACTTTAGCTCTGGTCCGAACTTAGACCATACAAAAGAGCCTAAGTCTCCCACCAAAGAGAGAGGATCTCACCCGAGCTGAGTCCTACCCAGAGGAATGAGAAAAAGGCCAAAGAGCAAAAAGCCACAGGAGCCAAAAGCCGAAAGCTAAAAGGCCCAAAAGGTAAAAGTGAAGCGTAAAGGGGCCTCAACTCACCCCCTTATATACACCAAAGTAATCCAACCGGGAGGGTCATGTCAACAAAGAACTCTAAACAGAGTGTAGTGCCACACCCTATTGCAGGTATAAACAAAGGTTATGCCTAGGTCTAATCCTTTCTACCAAGATTATCTCTTATGTAAAACACTGGAGAGAGAGAGAGAGGGCTGATATAACGTAATACATCTTAATTTCATGAGCTTCATGTAATCTAGATGGTACCCACAAGGTCCTTCTTATTATTATCTGCACCAGGGTGATTCTGAGTATCTTGTTCTCCTGTACTGAAAGGGTCACACTTGCCTGCTTAGAGCAAACTAGTAGTACGATCCTTCCTATATTCTTCCTTTAGTCCCAACGTAGCCAGGGTGGTAGTCTCCTGGTAAATTCTAACTGTCCCACGCTGGGTGCAGTGGTATAAACAGGAGCTGTGCCCAATCTAGAAAACATAGAAGTCTTGATCACTTGATCACTTGAATCCCGTTATTCATTGATTTGCTCGAGCGGCGCCAGTAACATTTCCATTGGACCCTATCACGTGCCAATGTAGCCCAATGACATCTGCTTGATTCAGGAATATAAAGAGCCTCAAACCGTTCCTTCAGGGTCTTTACAAGGGAAGTCTGACCATCTTGTAGGTGGGCGGCCACGTGATCTTTTGACATCCCATGGGATCCAGTTGGTAATGGCTGTAGTCCAGCGGTTGTCTCCAAATCGCATTACATGCCCAGCCCATCTGATTTTCGGTACCATGGCAAATGAGACAGCGTCCCTGATTCTGGAATAGCGACGGAGGTCAGAACTCTGGATTCCTTCTCTCTCACTTGAGTGAGGCGTGATATTCCAAGCATAGCTCTTTCGATTCCTCTCTGGGAGACCTGAATAGCATTCTCATCCTGCTTTCGTAGGGCCCAGGTCTCTGAGGCGTATGTTAATGCAGGGAGAACAGTGGAGTCAGAGAGATGTGCCCGGAGCCGGAGGTTCTTTGTCCTTTTAGCTATTTCTTCGATGTCTTTGAAGGCATTCCATGTCGCTCTCTTCCTCCTGCGCAGCTCAGGTCGTTCATCATGTTGATTTCCCGACCTAGGTACATTCAGAGATGTTTGTTCCATTGAGAGTGAATGGAGCCTCTGGAACTAGTTCATTCTTCATAAAGATGCATAAGTCAGAAGTTATTCAGTCAAGGTGACTTCTGTAACTGCCACACCCTCTAGCAGTGTTTACATAGAAGAGAGGTCTCATTAGAGTGAACCTTGACTTAAATAGATTAAGCTGGGAGTGGGCAAAACAACAAAACTCCCAGGTTAGCTAAACCTGTCCTCCAACAGTGTATGAATGACGCACAGCTGCGAACAGTTAGAACAACAACAACAGCAGTGAGGTGTATGAATGACGCACAGCTGCCGAACAGTTAGAACAACAACAGCAGTGAGATGTATGAATGGCGCACAGCTCCCGAACAATTAGAACAACAACAGCAGCAGCGAGAGGTGTCTGAATGACGCACAGCTGCCGGAACAGTTAGAGCAACAACAACAGCAGTAAGGTGTATGAATGACCACAGCTGCCGAACAGTTAGAGCAACAACAACAGCAGTGAGGTGTATGAATGCACAGCTGCTGAACAGTTAGAGCAACAACAACAGCAGTGAGGTGTATGAATGACGCACAGCTGCCGAACAGTTAGAGCAACAACAACAGCAGTGAGGTGTATGAATGGCCACAGCTGCCGAACAGTTAGAGCAACAACAACAGCAGTGAGGTGTATGAATGACGCACAGCTGCTGAACAGTTAGAGCAACAACAGCAGTGAGGTGTATGAATGGCGCACAGCTGCCGAACAGTTAGAGCAACAACAGCAGTGAGGTGTATGAATGACGCACAGCTGCCGAACAGTTAGAACAACAACAACAGCAGCGAGAGGTGTATGAATGACCACAGCTGCCGAACAGAGCAACAACAGCAGTGAGAGATGTATGAGTGACGCATAGCTACCGAACAGTTAATGCAGAAGCAAACATACAGTGAATCTGAAGTGCTTGACAGCTTTTGCTCGGGAGCTGCCCATGGGAAAAGTTTAAGAAATCATTCTCAAAAGGTTAAGTTTTGCCCTTTCGGAGCAAGTTCCATGCTTCCTAGGCGTCTAGGTTTACCCTGCTTTATCATCACTCAGGGTGCAGATGGCTATTACTAACCTTTCTTTAAGCAGGTTTGAACCTTTGTGCAGATGACTCATAGCAATGGTTCTGGCTAAAAGTTTCATTCCTTTTAACCAGTTAAGCAGAATAGGTAGGTGCTGAGGTGACGTAACAGTCTTCACAGTCTGTTCTACAGTTCAGTCACTTTTTAAAAAGCAACACCACTGACGTAACTAGTGTAGATGAATCTGTTGCAGCACAGGAGTCCCCTTCATTGCCTGTTGCCATGCATATACACCGAGGGGCTTTGCCAAGCTTCTGATGACCAGTTTGTCTTATTGTTCTGTGGTCTTGAGTACAGAGCAGGGTTTTAAAAAGAAAATGGAGTTTTGCACTAATAGACCTCCAGCCAGGTGTCTAGTTTTTATTACTGACTTTTTCTTTCTAAATAACAGGAATAGTGTTGTCGATTGATTCTAGACAATAGTGACTTCTAGATTCAGATTCTTTAATGCATTACCAATTTAAGGTTAAAGAAAAATGAAAATTAATCAATTTCCCTTTTGTTAGCAGATGAATTTTCATTTTCTTTTTTCTTTTTTTTTTTAAAGATTTGAACATGGAATTCAATCCTTCAGATCATCCTCGGGCGAGCACAATATTCCTCAGTAAATCTCAGACAGACGGTAGGTTGTTTCATTTAAGTTTTAATAATAAAAAGTATGGCTAAATTTTGATTTTTTTTTCCACAACGTTTGATTTTCCAAGTAAAATTGGATAGTCACAAATGGATTGGTGATGGTTCCCTTGGTATTTCTTGCTTTATATTTAAATTGTTTTCATATATTTTGTTGTTCCTGACTCTGCACTCAGGAATTACTCGTGGAGCTGCTCAGAGGACTGTATGTGATGTCAGAGATCGAACCTGGGTAGTCTGCATGCAAGGCAAATGCCCTACCCACTGTACTAATACTCCAGCTCCTGCTTTTCATGTTTTTGCTTGAATAAACTGCCCTCATTTGCCAATCAACTGAATTAGTTCTATACATATTTTAAAATAGTTTGTACCCTGGGAGGTAAAATTTTTCTTTGAAGAATGAATGTTAACATAAATACTGAAAATGTCAGAGAAGTGTTTTGTAGCCACAAAATGTCTGTAACCCAAGAAAGCAGAATATAATTCGTGAAATAGAAGCACCATTATTTCTGTTGGTCACTCAGGAGCCAATTAAACATACACACTAAGTGTTTTTGCCAAGATTCTGATGACCAGTTTGTACGATGACCTATCAGTTGTGTGTTGAATTAGTTTCAAGGTGTTTTCTCTCTTCATTCCTTACTGACTTAGTGTTTCCTAACCCTAGGCAATAAATGGGTTAATAAAACGAATATAGTACAATGAACTATATTCTTCCTCGGATTCCTGTAGAAGAGTGGAGAAGGAGAAATTTCTTAATGATGATGTAGTAACCAGGACTTGTATCACTTGTATCACTTGTCTTCATGTTGATCATCAATTTGCTCGAGCGGGCACCAGTAACGTCTCCATATGTCCTGTCACATGCTAGTGTAGTCCAAGGGCATCTGCTTGCTCCAGGAACATAAAATATAAAGAGCCTCAAACCATTCCATCAGGGTCATGGGAATGAAGTCTATAATTCAATATAGCTACTTTTGGCAAATTGCTAAGCTGTAATTTCGAGATCTGAAGTCAATTAGGAAATAAACATTTAAGACAATAAGTTCATTTATAAGAAGGAGTAACACCTGGGGCGGAGCGATAGCCCAGCAGGTAGGGCGTTTGCCTTGCATGTGGCCCGGCCTGTGCCGGCCTGGGTTCGATCCCCGGCATCCCATATGGTCCCCTGAGCACCGCCAGGAGTAATTCCTGAGTGCAGAGCCAGGAGAAACCCCTGAGCATTGCCGGGTGTGACCCAAAGAAAAAAAAAAAGAAAGAAAAAAAGGAGTAACACCGTAGAAATGGCAGGTAACAATTTTGATGGTATAATGTTATAATGTTAAATAGGCCACTGATTTAATTCTAAAGAATTTGGAGCATTTTTTGTAAAATTGTTAAGTTTCTAAGAGTAAGAATCATTGTAGATGTCAGATACTTGTGAAGTGAGTTAATGTATTGGATAAAAAAACAAGTGATTTTTTTTTTCTTTGTTCTGGGGAATTGGGAAACTCTAGGGAGGGGTGAGATACTGCAGAAGAACAGTGACTGAGGATGGGTTTGGGACGACGCAAAATGGAAAAGAAGCAATCTTGTGTTTAATACTAAAACTGTGAAAGCAAGTTCCATGCTTGATAGGCTGCTTCATGATCACTCAGGGTACAGATGGGTATTACTAACCTTTCTTTAAGCAGGCTTGAACCTTTGTGCAGATGACTCATAGCAATGGTTCTGGCTAAAAAAAACCCTCAGCCATTGAGAATTGCTGCCAAAAATGCGTGCAAGACTATATCTTCTCCTTTCCTCTTTACTGCCGATCTCATCCCCTTCTCTTCTGTAGCAGTAGGTATCCATTACTCTGGTACTTCTTTTTTCTTTCTTTTTCTTTTTTTTTCTTTTTCTTTTTTTTCTTTTTTTTTGCTTTTTGGGTCACACCCGGCTACGCTCAGGGGTTATTCCTGGCTCTCAACTCAGGAATTACTCCTGGCCGTGCTGGGGGGGGGAACCATATGGGATGCCCTGGGGATCGAACCCAGGCCGGCACAGGCCGGCTGCCTGCAAGGCAAACGCCCTACTTGCTCCAGCCCCGTTCCTGTTTAAAATGCTAAATGCTAAATTGTTCTTTTCCCCACATAATCCTACTAGAGTCTCACAGCTGGAAACCAGGGGAGGAGAGAGAGGTGAGGGGGAGGGAGAGGGAGAGGGAGAGGGAAGAGAGTTTTCAGTTTGCCTAGGAGAGAGTGTTTTCAGTTTGCCCAAGACATTTCCCGTGCTGCTCTTGGACCTCACCTTGCATGGACAGTTCCTTGCCCCTTAAACACCTTGTTTCTGGCTGGTTTGCCAGAAACCAGTCTACTTATTAAGCAGCTAGTTCATAGATAATGGAAATAAACAGGTTTATAGATAGCTATATTTGGTAAGTTAATTGAATAAATTCTTTGGTGAGTTGGTTACTAGGGAACTAGCTATTTGGGGAATTGATCAGGAAAAAAACTTCTCCCCTCCCCCCACCCTTATAAAAATATTACTTAACAATTATTACTGTTATATATTTTTTATTTGGGGGCCACACCCAGCTGTGCTGAGGACTTACTCCTTGGCTCTGCTCTCAGGGATCACTTTTCGGGGGCATAGGGGCTGTCTGTGGTGCTAGGGATCGAATCTGTATCTGCTTGGCAGATATTTATGTACCGGCTCTCTGGCTCTCTCCCCGTTCTTCTTAAGGTCTTTCTCGGGTATCATAATCACTGTTTCTCCCTTCATTCCTTTCTGTTAGTCTTTTCTAGAATTATGCTTTTCTGTTCCAGCTGCACAGTATTCCTCAAGGCTCCCACGTAGCTGACTGTCTAGCCAGATAGTTCTATGCCTGCTGAAACTGTACCCTGGAGTATGTAGGTTCCTCTGTGTAATACCCCAAAAAGAACTTTAATCATTTTAGTCAACCTCCTGCCTTTCTGATCTCTCCTATTCTGCCCACAAGGAAAGGCCTAGTATTTTCTAGGTTCTTCACACATCCCCTTTTCACTCACTGACTGTGGAGTGAGGTTAGACTTAGTTTGAGTTGCTGTAGCACACTTTGCTTCCCAGCTTAGTGACCTGATATTGGGAGAATGAAACTGCTGTGATAGTGTTGCGCCACAGAAATGGCATATGTTACACAATCAGAGCGTTCTTACCTTTTTTCCTTTCCCTTTTTTATTTTTTGAGGCAGCAGTTATAGTTTTACCAGAATACTATTCCACCCAGGAAATCCAAGTGATATTAATATTTGCCTTTTCCATGTTCCCATGAATCTGACTAATCTCTCCCTTAGCCTTACTGCCACTTGAGTTCAGACACATCATCGTTCATTTGGATGGCCACCGCCGCCTGTGGTGACCTTTGGCCAGCCAGAAGCCCAGTCATCAGATTATGTCACCTGCTCAAGCCAGTTTAATGGCTTCCCTGTTGCCTGAGAATTAAATTCCAGATGCCTTAGCATGATTGCTAGAGCCGTGTGGTACCAGCCTCTGCCTGTGCCCCAGCCTCCCTCCTCTTGCACCTGTCCTGCTTCACAGAGAGTCCTTGTAGTTCCCCAGTGTGTCACTGACTTCTGTTCCTGTGTGTTTTCCTGGACTTCCCTTTGTGTTTTCTACACAGCTCCTTTCTTCATCTCCAAGTCCAGTTTCTGCTCTTTCAGGTACCCTGGAGCCCTCTGGGTGGGCCTTCGTGTGCTCCAGCACTAGCTTTCCTCAGAGTGTGAACCAGATTATGATATTTTAAACGAATTCTTCATCACAGCCAGCTGGCTTCTATACAGAAAACCGCATGCGATATTGTTGTGCTCCTTGTGCTCTGTCCTGCCAGGTATACAGAGCATGTGTTCAGTGTAGCTGACTGGAATAGTAGAAACGGCAAAGCCAGCACTTGACCTCATTGTAGTCATCCTTCACGTGGGTGAACAGCATTTCACTGGGCAGCTGCCGAGCATTTAGGCTGTGGGGGCCCTTCCCTGCTCCTGTTTTTGTGTTTGTGATCCGAGCTTACAACGCACACCGGCACCCTGTAGTTTCCTGTTTTGAATCAGGTTGCTGTTGGGAAGTACTCAGTGCGGGTGGCCTTTGCCCACCACCAACCATTCATGAGATAGAATGCCTTTATCTTTCCCAGAGAACCCCCGGGCCACAAGAGCAACTGCAGGAGAACACCAAATTATGAGTCCTGCAGCAGTGTTTTAGAACCGCCTGGTTCCAGGTTGGTATGGGCCCTGGCAGTGAGGGGACTCAGTTTGGGGTCTGCCAGGGGAGTTGGTCTTTGTTCCCCACCCTGCAGCTTGCAGGTGGAGGGAAGGAGGCCAGAGCCTTGAGCATTCCTCAGCCCCCGCTCTGCAGCAGTGATAGAAGCTTCTGCCCCACACCGTTGATGCTTGCTTCCCCACAACTGTCACAGATAATTCCTTGACCTGTTCTCAGCCACGGGCAGAAGTCCACGAAAGCACCAGCACTGGCATCCTGCCTAGGAGCATCTCTATTCTGTCCTGGACAGAGCTGTGTACTGGCAAGGCTGGTGTCGGGGTGAGGGCAACTGTGTAGAGAGGAGCCGCTGCCTCCTACCCCAGCCTCAGCTCTCTTGCCTTTGCTGCTTTCTGCTTTGCAGACCCTCATTCTCTTTCCTTCCTCAGAACCCGGTGGCCCAAGGAGCAAGCTCTGCCTGCTGGCCCCTCCCTTTTGACTGACACCCTCAAATGTTCAGTGTTGCTTTAAGGTATTAGTTGTTTCTTGACTTAAATTTCTTTTCCCTTTGCCTACCAAAGGATTTAGTTTGGACTTTTTCTGAGTGTTCAGAAGAAGACCGACACTTTAGCCTAACAGAATTTTAAAGGAGTACTTACCTTGCTAGTCCTTCTCCAGTGGACTGAAGCCAGAAACATTCACTGTTCTCTCGTTTCATCACGTAAATGAAAAGTCACTGTGGAGCATCACAGTATGAAAGTCATAGCACCGAGAAGGGAGCAGAGTTCCTCAGTGGGGGTGGGATTTGGGGGGGTCGTGGGGGGCAGGGGCTGCCTTGGCTTTCCATAACTGTCTTGCTTGTGGGAAGAATTGTTGCCCCCAGAAAGGGAATTGCCTTTCCCTTTCTTCTTTCTCTCTATCTCCATTTTTAAAATGTTCCAAATAAAATTTTAATGTCGTGGTTTGTTAGCCCATCATAAGTCACAAAAGAAATCTTGGTACACATTCTTCCTTAACAATTAAATTTGGGGCCAGAGCTCCCTATCATGCAGAGAGTGGGTGAGGTGCTTGCCTTAACGTTCCTTCTCCAGGTTCCACCCCCACCACCACATACATTCCCTTGAGCACAGCCAATTATTGCCCAAAGAGCAAAACCAAACACAAACAAAAACTTACAAATTTTGCATCCTTCCTTTTCTTCTTGAACTTGTCTCTATGCCTTTTTCTCTGTGGAATTTTGTCCTAATATAGTATTTTCTGATTTCTAAAAGTATATTTTAATCAAATTTTCTTCTATGAACCATTATGGAATGTCAGGGATGAATCCCAGGTCAGCCTCATGCAAGAGGCTGGTGGTGTTCAAGGAGCTGGCTGTGGACTTCACCTGGGAAGAGCGGCAGCACCTGGATGAAGAGCAACAGGCCCTGTACCGGAATGTGATGCTGGAAACCTAGTTACCTGGTGTCACCGGACATTCACTCACCAAGCCAGAAGTGATCATCAAGTTGGAACAAAGAACAGAGCCATGGCTCGCGGAGCCCTCAGAGGACAGCCTCTCAGAGCCTTGGAGAAGCCAGAGGAACCCCTTGCACCATGATGGCAGCCATTTTCAATGTCGGTATTCCACAGCTCATCAGAGCTCCACCCAAGTGAGAAGCCAATCTCAAGCCCAGCTCATCAGTATTCTACCCCAGAGAGAAGCCTATTTCACAGACACAGATGGAGCTGCTACCGGCTCTCCCGGTGCCTGGAGAGCCCGGGCCTGGGCCCACCACCCCAATAGAGTCTCTGAAATAGCCAGACAATTCTCCGCACCATGAAAGCAGCCATTTTCAACATCCAGATTCCACAGCTCGTCAGGTTCCACCCAAGAGAGAAGCCATCTCAAGCCCAGCACGTTAGAAACCCACCCTAGAGAGAAGCCTATTTCACAGACACGGATGGAGCTGCTACCAGCTCTCCCAGTTTCTGTGCAGCCTCAGTACATCAGGAAATGGAAAAACTTTGAGCACCCACACGGCAGAGACTGACAAGCTACCCGTGTAATATTTGATATGCCAAAACCACTAATAATAATAGACCTCATTCCCGTGATCTGAAAGAATGGTTTGAGGCTCTTCATATTCCTGGAGTGAGCAGAGGCCCTTGGGCTGTACTAGCACGAGAACAGGGACAAATGGAGATGTTACTGGTGCCTGCTCGAGCAAATCATGAACAACATGAAGACAAGTGATCTTTTATGAAAAAATAGATCTTAATTTAATTTCCATTTCTCATTATATTCCTATTAAAATAAAATTTTATTTTATTTTTAATAAAAATAGAGGAGCTAGAAAGATAGGACCATGGGTAGGGCGCTTGTCTTTCATGTGGCCGACCTGAGTCTGTATCCTGGCACTGTGTATATTCGCTGGGCCCTGTCAGGAGTTAACCCTGAGAATGGAGCCAAGTGTATACCTTAAACACTGTGCGTATGCCCCAAAACTTAACCAAAATAATGGGCTGAAGAGGTAGTACAGCGGTTAGGATGCTTGCCTTGCATGTGGCTAACCGGGTTCAATTCTCAGCATCCCATATGATCCCTCAAGTACCGACAGGATTGATTCCTGAATGCAGAGTCAGGAGTAACTCCTGAGCATCACTGGGTGTGCCCTCCCCTCCAAATATATAAACAAACAAAACAAACAAATAAAAGGTTCTGGAGTGATATCTTTATTAGCATTAAGACCTCAATTGATTCCAAACAACACCAAACATTGTAATTTTAATGAATGTTAAAAATTTTTTTTTGAAAACTATTTTAGAGATGCTTCAACAGATCAGTATGACTTACTGGAGTGTGGCATGATGTATCATCAGACCTATGCTTTCATGGATTCATGTACTTAAGAAGTAGGAAACGAAGCATTGTTATGGTAATAAGTTTTTAATCTATTTGACTCATATGTCAAAAAATTCCCCAGAGCCTTTTATTATTCAAAACAGTTCCTAATAATCAGCTGCAGTTTAATATTCTTCAATTCTGTTGCTCCTGAGGAATAAGAATCCACTTTGCAGAAGAATTTTCTCACCAGGCTGTAAGACAGGCCACTTTCACAGTTTTGGCGCCTCCCTGAAAGGGTTTTAGCAGACATACAGATGACTGTGTTGGCCCGTGGTCTAACCTGGGAAAAACCCTTCAGAGCACCTTCCTGATTCCTCTGGCCTCAGTGCAGGCTGTATACTGGGCTTTTGAAACAGTGAACTCCATCATGTTAGTGATGGCGTGTTTTTCTCTCGTTTACTCTTCTGTGTGCTGGGTACGGTGACTGGCACATAGAAGAAACTCAGATATATGCTGAAAAAGAAAAAGTCTCACCTCTGATTTTCCTCTGAGCTAGTGTTTTTATTTTGTTTGTTTTTTGCTTCTCTATAGGTTTAATTATATTTTTAGCCAAAAGGGCACATCCTTATTTCCGTCCTTTCATAGCTAGGGCATTGTTGTCATATTGTCGGCAGCATGCATGTGACGTATGCATACAAGTGCCTGGGACCAGCTTTGCTCTTGTGCTAGAGCAGGGCCAGGTGAACCCTGTGTTCAGTGTTTGCCTGGACACGGCTGCATCTCTCCCACTGCCCCTGCTCTGATCCCCTGGATACCTCCCTCAGCCGGAGGGGTCTAACCACTATCAAGGTTGGCTCCACAGGGAACCAGCGTCCCTCTTGATGGCTGCCGGTTCAGAGGCAGGCATCCCCTGTGCCATAGGTGAGGAGGGCAGCAGTGTGGTGCCCTCCAGTTGGCTGCCTGCTTAGGAGCAAGAATAAAGGTGCTGCCCTCTGGAGGAGTCTTGGGTGCGGTCTCAGCACCTGCCCAGGGTTGTTGGGGATTCCTTTCTCTGAGAAAGAATCAGGGAAGGCTTTTAAGGGAGGAGGTGTGGAGGTGCCCCACAGCAGGCATTCGGCCCTCTTCAGGAGCCTCTTCGGCTCTGCCTCCGGTCTGGCTTGAAGCTAGCTGCTGTTTGGGGAAATAGTCACTATTTCAGGGAAAGAATACCACAACTTGTATCACTTTACTTTCTATCTGGTCTGAGAAGTGCCGGATGGGAAAGTGATGGAAATATCAGTCATTGCCCTACTGAAACTCAGGCCAGGCTCAGGGTGCTTATTTCTGCCAGCTTGCTGGAACTTGGCCTTTGCTCTCCATTTGAGCAGCCAGAGCGCTGGGACGACCTTTTAGGCCCTTGTGCGTCACTTTATAGTGGTGTCATCTCCTGGTTGGTAATTCTCTGTGAATTGGCTGCAGGCATAATTGTCCTTGTGAGGCTGCAGGCTGATGCCATGGGCCCGCAGCAGGGAGCTCTCTGCTAGTGTCTGCCTGAGAAGTAGGTGCTGGGCTCTTTCAGTCTGACCTCTCCCACTCCCCCTGACCCCCTCTCCCAAGACCCCAGGCAAGGAGAAGCTCCAGCCTGATGCTCTTCTGTGTTCTTGATATCCTGTCAGTGACCCACATGACCCCTCATGACTGTCATGTCCAAGTCACCTTTTCTCTCCTGCTTCCTTAACGCAAGTATATATAACACCGTGAAACTCAGCTGAAAACTCAAATAATAACCTGCTATCATGTACCAGAAGAGATTTCTGGTGGGTGGATCAGCTAGTTGGAGATTAGTGGTGATGCAGTGATAAGAATCTAGAAATCACGTGTGAGAATCAGCAATGTGTAAGTTTGTAATAGATATAGAAATTGCCTAAAAGTGAACATTTATGTGAATGTATTTAAAAAGTTATTCTAAAAATTAAATAGGGCAAACGTTGGAATGCATATGACAAAGGAATACTACTTTCATGGGACAATAGGTTGTTATATAACCCCTGAAAATATTAACATACTAACAGAAAATTGGACTTTATCTGTTAGCATGTTTCTTACATGTGTACATGTGTATGTTTACTGAACTCTGGATGGTTGATGGTCTGACATAGAAAAAGACTGGGCCCTCTGGGATGAACCCAGAGCCGCTGCAGAGCCTGACAAGCTACCCGTGGTATATTTGATTTACCAAAAATGGTAACAGTAATGGACCTCATTCCCAATGAATGAGGACTGGTGCCTGCTCGAGCAAATCTATGAACATTACTGGTGCCCGTTCAAGCAAATTGATCAACAACAGGAAGACAAGTGACGTGTTTGCAAAAATGCACTTAATATATATCTATGTAAGTTTGAATCTTAGAGAAGAGACTTTCTTTGAGTGGAAAGATGCCAAAATATTGTCATACAGATTAGTACATTCCAAAACATTAGTACTAATTATATCTTGGTTGATCAAGTATATATATTTCTTTGTATTTCCAAATTTTAATTCATATCAGGTGTTTTCTAAGTTTTTTAAATAGAGTAATTACTTTTATTCAGTAAATTTTAAAGACATCTTTATTTAAGTTTTTCTGTCTTAGAAAATTTTTGGCCCAAGGTAGTCTCTGGAGGAACCTGAACACTTCAAGTCAGCTGGCAGTTTATTAGGTGCATATTTTGCCTTTGAGCTATTTTCTCCTTATCTCCTTACTTCCTGCTGCCTCCTGTTCTCCGTTCTCGCCTGTTCCCTGGGATTCTGCTCACAGCTAATCTACCCCAGACATCTTCAAAAGTTTTCTTCTTTTTTCATTTTTATATCATGGACATTGCTTATTTGGATTTCACTGTGGATGAACAGAATATTCTGGTTCTCTGTACTCAGGTTTAGAAAGAAACACAGATCCAGACAATTCAGCCGAAGCCAGAGATCTTGGGAGAAGCTGCCTTCCTGTAGCATGTAGGGCAGGTCACCTGGGAATGCCCTCAGCAGGCTGCTGGGGGGTCAGTGTCCTGTGGCAGGTGCAGGTCTGCGTTCTTGTCATTCGTGTTCATGATAGAGCTCCCTGGTGGGCTAATGAGGCGGGGCGTTGGAATGCCTTGGTGTCTTCTCCTTGGTTGTGTCTAGAAATAAGTGAATCCTGACTTCACAGAACTGTGAAAACAATAGGAATTGTATGATAATCTCAAATTTATTGTAAGGAAAGTTAAAGTTGAATAACATAAATTTTGGGGGGCCTGGAGAGATAGTACAGTAGGTTAGGCACTGGCCTTGTAAACGGCCAACACCAAGTTCAGTCCCCAGCACCCCATATGGTCCCCTAACAGCAGCTTCTAGGAGTAATCTCTGTGCACAGAGCTTGGAGGATGCTCTAAGCATCAGCAAGTATGGCCCAACCACCCGCAGTTTTTCTGGGGGTAATGGGGGTACACTTGGCTGTGCTTAGGACTTCCTCCTGGCTCTACACTCAGGAGTAGATGGGCTCGGGACAGTGTGGGATGCTAAGATCTAACCCAGGGTGGCTTTGTGCAAGGCAGGTGCCTTACTTGTGCTATTGCCTTGGCCCCCATTTTTTTTTCAAAGATATTGAAGGGCCTTTCAAGCAGGGCTCCGGTGGGCCAAGGGTCTGCTCCACTTGAGGCAGATAATGCAACGCTTGGGCCTGATGCAGCAGTGCTGGGCCGCCAAGGCTACCCTAGCCATGGTCAGAGGACCACACAGTTCTCAGCTTAGATGTGGGACCTCTGCATGCCAGGCATGCGCACTCTCCTTTATGCTTTATCACCGAGCAAAATGGAATCTGATAGCTCAGTACGGCTGCAA
Source organism: Cryptotis parvus (assembly GCA_021461705.1). Classification (NCBI taxonomy): domain Eukaryota; kingdom Metazoa; phylum Chordata; class Mammalia; order Eulipotyphla; family Soricidae; genus Cryptotis; species Cryptotis parvus. The sequence continues at coordinate 31,289 of JAJIBD010027596.1, read as the reverse complement.
CTCACAGGGAAAAAGTAAGCAGGGTAACCTCGTCTTTCAAACTGAATTTTGATTGTTTACACCGACCCATTGCTCCAAGGGTTCCCTCACACATGCGGGGTAGGGGCTACTCTGGCTGGACTTGGAGTAGGGATTTAGACTCCTCCTCCCATTCCTCCATCTCCATGTCTGCGGGTGTGGCTGCAAGCTCCCAGCCACCAGAGCCAGCAACCCTGGAAGAGAGACACGCCACACCCACAGCTCCATCAGAGCGCTCCTGCTCTGTGGCCACGTGACAGTCTTAGATAGTACTGGATGTTAGGATCAGGTCTTTCCCAGAATCTTTCACATTTATACACTATATACAGTTTTAGGTAGGTTCTAGCCGTGGCCCATCATCCCAGTGAGCCTAGCAAGAAGTCAGAGGAACCCCCACATCATGAGGTCAGTCATGCTCAACATCTGGACTCCACAGCTCCTCAGTTCCACCCAGGAGAAAACCTGATCTTTCCCTGTTGAGTTTCATCAGTAAATGCTTGAGATGAGAGCCTTGTACTTAGAGTATACCGCCTACTCGGCAGAGCCTGGCAAGCAAGCAGTGTTTTATTTGATATGCCAAAAACCAATAACAATTATGGACCTCATTCCCATGACCTGAAGGAATGGTTTGAGCTCTTCCTGTTCCTGGAGCAAGCAGATGCCCTTGGGCTACACTTGCTTACAACAGGATATATGGAGATGTTACTGGTGTCCACTCGAGCAAATCGATGAAGGGGAAGGCAAGTGATACAAGTGATACACAGACTTTTACTCAGCCATCTCAGCAATTAAACATCTTCAAAGAAAGCGAACAGTTTAATTCTTTACCTTATTGCAGAAGCCTCCTACTTGTTGCCAGTCTTTAACATTTAGAGTAGTTATAAGCTAGGTCATTTTTCTTTGTTGAATAGCTTAGCTCTGTGCTTCTAGGGCCCACCCAGTTACCACGCTGTTACTTCACAGAGCTCACTTCCTGCAGAGCGAAAGCATCAGTGACCTTGGCCTTGGATGGAGCAGGACAAAGGAGCTCAGGGAAGCTGGCTTGCCGTCTCCTGTCTGCCTCCCCTTCCAGCCCTGTGTGTGGGCTTGGGGCTGCTTCATCATTCTGAAACATAGAGCGTTGATTGGACTCCTGGGGCCTTTTCCGTCCTGACCTTATGTCTAGCACTGACATTTAGTCCTAGCCTGTGTCTCTGCACTGACGGTGAAGTAGGACAGGAGAAACTGAGACAGTTTTTCCAAAGCCTGACTGTAAGAGAGACTAGCTGAATTGCATGGAGCGTGCTAATAGCCCCTCAGTAAGGAGAGATGCAGATATTTTTTTTTCAGAAAGGCATTTTTAAGAGGAAAGATGTGTTACTTCTGTGACATTGGAAAGGGAGGAATTACAGCAAGCTGTTTCTCAGACTGCAAACATTGCAGTTTATGCATCACTCTGTTTTATCTGGAGACTTTTTAAAAATTTTTTTTTAATTAAACATTTTATTATACCACCGTGAGATATATAATTACAACATTCATGTTTAGAGGTTTCGGTCACATAGTGTTCCAGCACCCCGCCCTCCACTTGTGCCCATTTCCCACTACCAATTCCCTCCCCTCTTCCCATAGCCTGCCTAAATGGCAGGTTCTTTATCTCTTTCTCTCTCCCTCTCTCTCTTCCTTCTTTCTCCTGCACATTGTGGGTTGCACTACATACACTTGGAAGCCATCATGTGCATTTTTTGCCTGTATTTAATGCTCAGTTCTATTTTGGTATCAGCCTTTCGACATTTATTCACACATGTTCCCTTCTCTGTCTTACCTAACCTCTGACTTCCTCATATTTGCGTAATTTCCACTTTTGGTAAGACCACCTGATACATTTATGTCATGCAAATAAATGCAGTCATTCTAAGTCTCTCTTTCCTTCTGACTAATTTCACTCAACATGATCCTTTTCATGTCCATCCATTTATAAGCAAATTTCATAACTTCATTTTTCCTGAAAGCTGCATAGTATTCCATTGTGTAGATGCACCACAGTTTCTTTATCCAGTCATCAGTTCTCGGGCATACTGTTTGTTTCCAGCTTCTGGCTATTGTGAATAGTGCTGCTATGAAAATAAAAGTGCGGATTGTGTTTCCGCTGTGTGTTTTTGACTTCCCAGGGTATATTCCCAGGAGTGGTATGGCTGGGTCAAAAGGGAGCTCAATTTCTAGTCTTTGGAGGAATGTCCATATTGTTTTCCAGAAAGGTTGTACAAGTCAACATTCCCACCAACAATGTATGAGAGTCCCCTTTTCCCCGCATCCACGCTAGCACTTGCTGCTTTTACCCTTTTGAATATGGGCCAGTCTCTGTAGTGTGAGGTGATATCTCATTGTTGTTTTGATTTGCATCTCTCTGATAATTAGTGATGAGTATTTTTTCATATGCCTTTTGGCCATTCGAATTTCTTCCTTGTCAAAGTTTCTGTTTATCTCTTCTCCCCATTTTTTAATGGGGTTTGCTGTTTTCTTCTTATATAGCTGTACCAATGCCTGATATATTCTGGATATTAACCCCTTATCAGATGGGTATTGGGTGAATATTCTTTCCCATTCTGTGGACTGTCTTTCCTTATTAAAATGATAAAAACGATAGACAGAGATAGAATACTGAAAGCAGCAAGATCAAAGAAGGAAATCACATACAAAGAAGCATCCCTGAGATCTACAGCAGACTTCTCAGATGAAACACTCCAAGCCTGAAAACAATGGTAGGATATTGTGAAAAGACTCAATGAACTGCAGGCTTCACCAAGAATTCTTTACCCAGCTAAACTTTCTTTCAGATGTGAAGGAAAGATACACAACTTCATGGATAAACAACAACTCAGGAAATTCATAGACTCAAAACCAACTCTAAAAGAAGGATTGAAGGGTCTATTGTAAAATAAAACAACCCAAAAACCACAACAAGTTTAAACAGAAAGATGGCACAAAGTCCAATGACAATAATATCTCTCAACATCAACGGTCTAAATGCACCAATTAAGAGACACAGGGTGGCAAAAATGGATTAAAAAACTGAATCCAACATTCTGCTGCCTACAAGAAACACATCTGAATAATCAGAGCAAACACAGACTCAAAGTCAAAGGCTGGAAGACCATTCTCTATGCAAACAACTCCTCCAAAAAAGGCGGGTGTGGCCATACCCGTGTCTGACAATATAGACTTCAGGCTGAAAAAAGGTTAAAAGGGACAATGAAGGCCATTTCTTTATAATTAAGGGATATGTATACCAGGAAGAAATCACACTACTAAACATATGCACCAAATGAGGGGTCAGCAAAATACTTAAAACGGCTATTAGTAGACCTCAAAGAAGACATTAACAGTAGCACAATAATAGAGACTTCAACACTGCCTTATCGACTATGGATAGATCGACGAGACTGAAACTCACCAGGGAAATAGTGGACCTGAAGGAAGAAATGGAAGAAAGAGAGCTGGTTGATATATACAGGGCTTTTCATCCCAAAAAAGCTGAATACACATTTTTTTCCAGTGCATATGGAACATTCTCCAAGATAGACCATATACTGAGCCACAAAGCATACCTCAACAAAATAAAAAAGATAGAAATTTTGTCAACTATCTTTTCAGATCATGATGCACTGAAAATAGTAGTTAACCATACACAGAAGCAGGGAGTCAAATCAAATACCTGGAAACTGAACAGCTCACTGCTGAGCAACAAATGGGTAATAGAAGAAATCAAGCAGGAAATCCAAAGATTCCTAGAAACAAATGACAATGAAGATACCAACTATCAGAACTTGTGGGACACAGCAAAAGCTGTGTTAAGAGGAAAGTTCATAGCTCTGCAAGCATTTATAAGGAAAGAAGAAAGGGCTCACATAAGTAACCTGACCTCACAGCAGGAAATATTAGAAAAAGACCAACAAAAGAAGCCCAACCTAGGCAGAAGGAAGGAAATAATAAAACTTAGGGAGGAAATCAACGAGCTGGAAACCAAAAAAAATCCGAAAGATTAATGAAACCAAGAGCTGGTTCTTTGAAAAATTAAACAAGATCGACAAGCCACTAGCAAGACTTGTAAGGACAGGGAAAGAGAGAACCCAAATAAACAGAATCAGAAATGAAAATGGTGAAATCATAACAGAAAAGACAGAAATCTGAAAGATTATCAAAGATTACTTTGAGAATCTGTATGCCACAAAACATGAGAACCTAGAAGAAATGGATAAATTCCTGAAGTCCTATAACCTCCCACGATTGAAACAAGAAGACCTCCAATACCTGAATAAACCAATCACAATCGAGAAAATTGAAACAGTAATTAAAAGTCTGTCTAAACACAAAAGCCCAGGTCCAGATGGGTTCACTAGCGAATTCTACCAAACCTTTAAGGAGGACCTACTGCCTGTCCTGTTCAAGCTCTTCCAGGAAATAGAAGAAACAGAAACACTCCCAAACAACTTCTACGAGGCACACATCACCCTGATACCCAAAGCAGGGAGAGACAACACAAAGAAGGAAAATTACAGACCATTCTCCTTGATCAACACAGAAGCTAAGAACTTCAACAAAGCAAACAGAATCCAAAGACTCATCAAAAAGATCATACATCATGACCAAGTAGGATTCATCCCGGGAATGCAAGAATGGTTCAACATTTGCAAACCAATCAACATAATACATCACATCAATAAGAGAAAAAATAAAAACCATATGGTCCTATCGATAGATGCAGAAAAAGCATTTGACAAGATCCAGCATCCGTTCATGATTAAAACCCTCCAGAAAATGGGAATTGAAGGAAGCTTCCTCAAGATAGTCAAAGCCATCTACCAAAAGCCCACAGCGAGTATCATTCACAATGGGGAAAAAATTGAAAGCCTTCCCCTTAAGATCAGGAACATGACAAGGTTGCCCTCTCTCACCTCTTTTATTCAGTATAGTACTGGAAGTACTCCGCCATAGCAATCAGAGAAGAAAAGGACATTAAGGGCATCCAGATAGGCAAGAAAGAAATCAAGCTATTATTATTTGCAGATGACATGATATTATACTTAGAGAACCCTAAACTCTCGACCAAAAAACTCTCAGAAACAATAGATATGTATAATAGAGTGGCAGGGTACAAAATCAGTACCCAAAAGTTAGTGGCTTTCCTATACACAAATAACGAAAGAGAAGAAAGGGATGTTAAGAAATCAATTCCATTCACAATTGTACCACAGAAAATCAAATACTTAGGAATCAGCTTAACCAATTGTGTAAAGGACCTATACTACAAGGTCCTTTATGAGAACTACAAGACACTCAAGAAATAAAAGAGGACACGAGGAAATGGAAACACATTCCCTGCTCATGGATGGGGAGAATTAAAATTGTATACATGTAGAGCTTTGTACATACTCAATGTGGTTCCTATAAGGATACCCATGACATTCTTTAAAGAAATTGACCAAACACTCCTGAAATTTGTATGGAATAATAAACCCCCATGGATAGCTAAAGCAATCCTTGGGAAAAGGAAGATGGGAGGCATCACCTTTCCCAACCTCAAACTGTACTACAAAGCAGCAGTAATTAAAAGAGCGTGGTACTGGAATAAAAACAGACCTGTGGATCTATGGAACAGAGTTGAGTATCCTGACACCCACCGTCAAAAGACATGATCAGTTAATCTTTGATGAAGGTGCAACGAGTCCAAACTGGAGTAAGGGAAAGCCTCTCAACAAGTGGTGCTGGGAAAACTGGACAGCTACATGTAAAAAAATGAATTTGGACCTGTGTCTTAACACCTTGCACAAAAATCAGATCAAAATGGATTAAAGATCTCAATATCAGACCTGAATCCATAAAGTACGTTGAAGAAAATAAAGGAAAAAATCCTCTACAATAGTGAAGCTAACAACATCTTCAAAGGTGAAACACCATTAACAAAGCAACTAGAAGAAAAGAAAACATGTGGGACTACATGAAACTAAAGAGCTTCTGCATATCTGGCTACTTTTAATGATAGTGATAATGTTTTTTGCTAATTTTCTTTTAGATGGTTTATTGCAAAACCTCTAGTACGCTTTCTGTTTAACTTAATGTGGATCATTACAATCGCCAATTAAAAATTCTCTGAACTATCAAATTTTATAGGCTCAAAGGAGTTAGCTATTACTTTTTCCCAGAAAAGTAAGATTCATGAGCTACATCAATTTATTGTGTTTTTCTAACAATTCATGTTTATTAGTGTTCTCGATTTTATAGGAACTCTACTCCAGAGATTTTTGTTTGAACTGTTATTAATAATCCCAAATACTGTGTATTTGTTACGATTATAGCCAGTATTAGGAATGATGGGACCAATTGCTTATACTGTCCCACACAGCACAAAGAGCGACAGCAGTCTGAATTTCCTGGCTCACTGATGAGACTGGTGCGTTCACTTTAAAGATAGATTTAGTCTTGGATAATTTCATCTGTTTTATTTTGGGTAATAGCCTTGTAAGATTCTGCTACCTGGTTTCAGTAGTTGAATGCAGAGTTAACATGGATCTTGGGAATCCTTCATGTTTGGGTTGGGCACTGAGAAGACACTCCCAGAGGAAGTCATCAGTAGCCGAGCAGAGAGGTTTGTCGGGCAAGGAGGCCCCTCTTAGGAGCGGCATCACAAAGCGATCCATTAAAGTTGTTCTGGAGTTAGACCCTGCGTGCCCAGGGCTCAGACTGCATTGGCAGGCTCAGTGTTCTGAGGGTAAAGTGTAGTTGTGGGTTCTCATTTGTATAAAAAGCTAGTGCCAAAAATCTTCTAGAATGGAGTCAAGTTTTTTATTCTAAGGTAATCTGTAAAAAGTACACATTTTGTTCACAAAGCTGCCCTAATCCGAATAAATTGGGTTTCGTGAGAAGGGCCTGTTTCTTTGCAGACAACTCACAAGAATTGCAGACACATCATGATTTTCGTGTTCATCTTCTGTGCTTCTATTTCTGGTTTACATTTTCAGTTAAAACTATTGAAGATTCAAAATTCTTCTAATCTTGAATAATTGTTCCTTTATTTCAATAATGCCCATCTAGGAAATAGCATTGTTTCTTGGGGCTCTAATTTGTGTAGGGGCCATTCCTGGCAGGGCTCTGCCCAGCTGTGTAGGCCTGGTGGTTTGGAGTGTGAGGGTCACCAGGGCTACCCTGGGTGGGAGCGTCACATGGTGCTGGGACTTAAACTCAGACCCTCATACATGATGCACCATGTTCGTGCCACTTGACCTAGCTCCCCAACCCTTCACTGTGGTTGTTTTTTTTTTTTTTTAATCTGCTGAGGCAGTTGCTGTAATTGGGAGGCATAAAGTCTTAGCACAGACCTACTGCTGGATGCCTTATAAAGGGTTGTCGTCTGTGGAATTTTCTGGAAATCTTACTGTGTAGTTTCCAGATCCCTTCAACCAATGAGAAATAACTGTAGAAATGTCCTGTCCCCCAGCTATGTACACAATATTTAAGCATTGAGTTTTAGTTTAAGGGAAGTGCATGTGCGTTCATGCGTGCATGTGCGAGCGTGTGGGTGGTAAAGCATACATGCTAAGAAGTTAGAGGCTGCTGCTCCTTGCCAGGCCCTCGTTTCTTTCTCTTGGAGCTCACACATCATTGCTTGTTTGGCTGCAGGTCTGTGGTAGTCCTGGGCCTCCCACTCTGAGCAGCCCTTGAGCTCGTGCCTCTGGGGTGTGTCAGTACTGAGGAAAACACCTGGTGGCCATGGTGTGGCTCCTTCACCCAGCAGTGTCCTCAACCTGCTCTTTGCTTTCATATTTCAGATACTTCTCTGTTGGGAATAGGGATAGCGGTTGTTCCAGAAAGAGTGGAATCTCTAAGGAAAAAGGCAAATGCTTCCTTATAAAGCAATTCCCAAATCCCTTGATCCTCCTCCAACTGGAGGATTTTTGTTTGTTGTTTGGGAACAGGGGCCTCAACTGGAGGATTTTTGTTTGTCGTTGGGGAACAGGGGCCTTCCAAGTGCTTCTCCTGGGATTGTGGGACCACGTCTGGTTATACTCAGTCACTTATGGCCTACAGTGTGCTGGGCCACCTCAGGGTAGCATGAAGTCTGATTCCAAACTTGGCAATGCTTGGGGGACCATGTCGTGCTTGGGATATTTCTGGGCGCCCTCTACTATTTCCTCCTCCAAGCAGGAGGGTTTTGAAAACCAGTGTGTCTGAATTTGGGATATGGACTGCAGGGGTAAACCCTTCCCCAGATGGTCAACTATTTTGGGACAACCTGAGGTAGCATTATGGCAGCCTGGGGATCCATCATCTTAAAGGAAACCTTTGCTCACGTTTGTGGTGGTGTATTTAGTGAAGGTGCCAGCTGACCAGTGTGCCCCCTCAAAAGTAAATCGTCAAGAAAAGAACCACAAAGCTGACCAGTAGTAGGCTCTTAGGAATCCTGTCTACCTCGGACATTGCTGTGGCTGAGGCCTGAAGAAGCCTGCTTGAGGCACCCATAGCAAAGCTCTGTGAGAAGTCAGTCTTTTAATCTTTGTTTTTTGGGTTTGCATATAAGTAGACTCATTGTTCAGGGAGTACTCAGAGGAGCTGGGGGAGTGGGAGGACCCACCGTATATAAGCCCTGTGAAGCCGGAGCAAAGAGCGTCTCTCGAGAGAAAGCTGCTCTTCACCAGCATCAGCCTGGTTCCACGGGTCGCACCTCAGACGTTGTCTGTCCCATGTCTTAATGCTTAAGCAGATGTTCTTGTTATTAATATGTCACCTGTACAGCCTGGGCTTTATGGTCTAGTTGGGTTAGGAATTAATGGTATGACTTATTAATGACCTTAAGTTAATGGATGTGTTCAAAGTGTGTGGTATCATTGAGAAGCTGGGTACCTTGGTGGGTGGGAGGCTGGGTGCTCCAGAGCACAGAGGCCGCTCAGCCCTCTGCAAGGGGTTGGCATGCAGACATGTAACATTTTTGTTGCATCTTTTGTTTTCACAGTGAGAGAAAAACGCAAGAGTCTCTTCATTAATCATGTAAGTGAACTGTCTACCTGTATTCTTCGTAACTACTGTACATGTAAGATGCTTAAATAGCCATGTGTGTGCGGCGAAATGGTTCATGTGTTTTGTCAATGCTTGAAGAATGTTAAGCATGTATATGCTCATTTTGGTCTGTATTTAGACAATCGTGACTTGGTATTTAGCTGCTGTCTCAAATGTTTTATCAGAAGCCACACAGTGTTATTGTTATAACTGAAGAGATCCACATAAAAAGATATTTCTTTAAAATTTCTAATTCGTTCCTCCTACCAAAATCCCAAATTACTGTTTGTCTCTGTAACTTCATTTCTCTTGAGTAAACACATAATTGTTTTCCCATGAGATACTGTCTTCATTCTTTTCTTAAAAATTTATTAGATTCAATAGAGTATTCAAGTTCTTTGAGGATTGGTAGGATAAAGTTAATAATATGTTAATTTTATTTGTTTACTTTTTAAATATTTTGTTTTTAATGAATGTTATTTTAGGCACTGTGGTTTGCAATACTGGTTTTTCATTTTGTTACTCCTGACAGTGCTTGGGAGACCATATGGGATGCCAGGGAATTGAACCCGAGTCAGCCGCTTGCAAGGCAAGTGCCCTACCCACTGGACTCTCGCTCCAGCCCCCTATTTTAAAGAATTGAATTGTGGGCCAAAGAAATTATTCAGGAGCTTACCACATAGCTCACCCAGGTTCAATCCATGCGCTTCTTATGGTTCCCTGAGAACTGTCAGGAGTGATCCATGAGCACAGAGCCAGGAGTAAGGTCTAAGCTCAGTTGAAGCACCAGAATAGAGCATTTGTGAAATTATAATATATTTCCTGACGAAAATATATTGGATAACACCTCTTTTTTCTTTTCTTTTCCTATCTTTAGCAGTATATAAGCCATTTAAGAGAATTGGGGATGGTTCACCTCTGACCCTGAAGCCATGATAACCCCTTTAGTTAGAAGGGAAATTTCCACCTGATGGTAGAGAAATAGCTTTTCTCATTTCTGTCCAACAACACACATTATCAAGGAAGGGAGTAAACTTTGGGAACATTCTCAAGGGTAAGGGCCTATGAAGAATGGACTCCAGACTAGAAAAGAAATGTGCCTTTAATTAACTTTAGAACCACCAAAAAATTTTTTGAGTTAAGTAAAGGGAGACTCCTTCTCTGAGAATGATTACAGACTTTATAGTTTGAAACCATCTGATAACAAACCCCTCTGAGAGATTTGCCAACTAAATCAGGACAAATTCTATTATTATTCTAGTCAACACTTAAGTTTTAATGTAATTATAATTAAGTTATAGGAAGATTGGATATATTAAAGATGCTCTCTGGTATTTTTTAAAAGGCTCATGGAATGAATTTTATGTAAAGTTTATGCTTTATTTAAAAGCTTACTAAGTTTTTGCTTTGCTCTTAAAGGTTTGCTGTTTTAATGAATCTTTTAATTAAAGTGTGAAATCCTGGTTATAAATGGAGGTGAATGGAGTTTGGAGTCTCTTTCCTACAAGTTAGAAAAACTTCATCATGCATTTAAAGGCCTTTAGTCTGTCCTGTGTTGCCTTATGGCAATGGCATATTTGAAGTTACCTAGTCTAGGAGGTAAAAAACGGAGTGCTGGACTAACGCAGATGCAGGTATTTCCCTCATGCGTTAAGTTGTAATTTGTGTCTTTGTGAGATGGGTGAACAGTTTGGAAACTGAGCAGTTAGAGAAACTCAGGTGTGCCATATATCAGTTGTAAGAGTGTGGAACTAAACTGCATCTCCCACCTAGTCATTAGAGGACCTTGAAGAAGTCTTGAGATCTCAGTTCTCTTGTCTCATAGACTTGGTCACAATTCCTCCCCTGCATCACATCAGATGGGTAATGGGAAGAAGAAGATTTGCATGCTAGGTCTAGCGCCATGTACTATGTTGATGTTACTAATTTTCCCAGGAAGTACAGGTAAATTCTATTTCATATAAAAATGAATGGAAGTCTTTTCCTGTGTTTTGAGTACAGATTCAATTTATATTTTCCTCTCATAATTTTTAATACTAGGAATCTCTGGGTGAAGTTTATTCTTTTCAACTCCATTTGGGAGTGCAGTCTTAGAGGTTTTTTTTAGTTTTGTTTTGGGGCCACACATGATAGTGCTCAGGAGTAACTCCTGGCTCTGTACTTAGGAATCACCCTGATAGTGCTCGAGGGACCGTATGTCGTTCCAGGATCGAACCCAGGTTGTCAGAATGCAAGGCGAACTGTCATACTCACTGTACTATCACTCCAGCCCAGTCTTGGGGCCTTATAGTTTGTCAGGGGAGACTCCGGGGTCCCCAACAGTATCAGGACAGAAGTTCTCTTCTACCTCTAAGGCCACCAGGGGAACTCACGAGTCTGGCGCAGTTCCAAAAAGGCTTTTAATAGTACAAAAGCTCTACTACCGCAATCCAATATAATGAAAGAACTCTAGGTCTGGTCATGACTTAGACCGTACAAAAGAGCCCAAGTCTCCCACCAAAGAGAGAGGATCTCACCCGAGAGTAGTCCTACCCAAAAAGAAGGGGAAAAGAAGAAAGGGGAAGGGGCCTCAAGTCAGTCCCCTTTTATATACCAAAGTAATCCTATATGTGACAGGGAGTGTTCTGTCAACAAAGAACCCTAAACAGCTTGTAAAAGGTTGGTGCCACACCCTATTATAGGTATAAACAAAGGATTAGCCAAGGACTAACCCCCCCTTCTTCCGAGATTATCTCTTGTGTAAAACACTGGAGAGAGAGAGGGCTGATAATAAAGTATTTCATGGGCTTCATGTAATCTAGATGGTACCTACAAGGTCCTTCTTATTTATTATCTACACCAGGGGTGATTCTGAGTATCTTGTTCTCGCAAGACTAAAAGGGTCACACTCGCTTGCTTGAGGGCAAATGAGTATGATTCTTCCTATAGCCTTCCTATAGTCTCAACGTAGCCAGGGTGGTAGTCTCCTGAGAGACTGGATCCACGCTGGGTGCAGTGGGTATAAAGAGGAGCTGTGCCCAATCTAGAAAACATAGAAGTCTTAGTAGATGTATAGTAAGTCAGAAGTTATTCAGAGTCAAGGTGACTTCTGTAACTGCCATACCCTCTATCTGTGTTTACATAGAGGGAGAGATCTCATTAGAATGAACATTGGCTTAAGAACATGTAAGTAGATTAAGCTGTGAGTGGGTAAAACAGCAAAGCTCCCAAACTAGCTAAGCCTGTCATCCAACAATAGTTCTCTTAAATAGCTCAGTTCCAAATTGATTTCTGACTTTTAGCTATGAATAAGGTAGGTATAGATTCCTTATAAAATGATCTCTGTTCTGCTTATTTTATCACCAGGTAAGCTATGAAAATTAAGGAACAAAATGTACTTGATCAAGAAATTAAACTTTCAAAGAGTAATCAGTGTTTTAGCCTCTTTGGGAACACAGCTGTTGTGGTAGCCTTGGTCTGGTGGGTGTGAGAGAATCCTTAGTAACGTTTTAATTTTAGTAAGATGTTCTAAAATGCGGTCATGTTAATAATTCGTCTTTCATTCTGCAATAGCTTCAAATCCATGAGAATTTTGCAACAGCACTAGAGTACAAGGTTTCCACACCTCACTAAAACCTCAGAGATCAATCCCCATTTACTTGACACAGGGATGTCGACATGAGCCGATGCTGTTATTTTTTTCTCTTTTTAATTTTTTTCTGTAGAATATCTAGAAATAATAGTGCTGATGAACACAAATACTGATGCAGATGGGAAGTTTCTTGGAAGTCTGCCATGTGTCTGTAGAACAGTTGTTACTACCTTCCCTTCGTTCTGCCACTCCTGCTTAGAGACTGCGGTGACTTGATGGTTGGGAGGTGTAAGGAGGGTCACTGGACGAGAGCCCCTGTATCAGCAGTTATATAGCTGATATGTATCAGTGCCCAGACAGCTGAGGGTCCGTCAGGGTATTCAGTTCTCTTCCATCATGTTTTTTAAACCATTTTTACTTCTTTCTAATAAATTCTTAAAGACTCTAACAATTTAGGATGTTTTTGTCCATCTATTGAAAATGATAAGTTAATGCACTAAACCATTGAGTGATATGAGTGTTGGGTCTAGAGAGATAACAGGGGTAAGGTGCTTGCTTTGCTTGTGCCTGATTCTCCTCCCCCTCCCCCCATAAAAAAGTGTATTCTGTATTCTTGAGCACAATACACTGAATGTTCCAGATAATATTCCCTGGAGCCCTTACAGCAGCACAAAGGGTGCCTTCTGCTCTCTGTGTTTTAGATTTGACCTTAGGAGCATTATTTCTCTCGCCCTTTCTAACTTAACTGGAAAAACGAAGGGAAGAAATTTCTATCTGCCTGTCTAGTTGTTTGTGAGTTGAAAATGAATAAATGTAGCTAAAACACTGTCGTCCCCTGTTGTCTGTTCGTTAAATAAAAGGTAACGTTAACTGGCACGCTTTGCTTGTCTAAGTGTATGTGGTATAATAAGAAAGGCGTGGACCGTGACAGAGGAGGAACCATGAATGTGCCCTCCCTCTAGTGGAGAATCCGCATTTAAGCGGGAGGTGGCATCATGTGATTTATGTTATAAAAATGTCAAAGTACCGGAGAAGATGGCTTGAGAGAAATGAACCTAACTACAGTGATCTCATCATTACTGAGCTCAGGAGGGACGTGATTGCAACAGTCGGTGTAATAGGTAGAGGCTGGAGGAGTGTAGAGGGCAATAAAACATGTTAGTGAGAATGACCAGTGCCCGCTGCAAGGAGACCGACAGAAAGGGAGAGAAGTTTCAAGACTACTTAATGCGTTTCTGATTTATTTGAACCTGTTAAAAGTTACGTATTAGCCAGCATGTGATGTCCACCAAGACTGTCCTGGTGGAGAGAGATCAGGCAGCTGGGTTCCACCAGGCAATGCTCAGGGGTTGCTCTTGACTCTGCACTCAGGAATTACTCCTGGCGGTGCTCTGGGAACCATATGGGATGCCGGGATCGAACCCAGGTTGGCCATGTGCAAGGCAAATGCCCTCCCCTCTGTATTATCGCTCCGGCCCCACTTACTTCATCTTGTCCACTGATTTTTACATTCGGGAGGGACAGGACATTGTTACCAGCTCTAGGGTCCAGGAATAGTCTTTGAAATGCCAGAGCACTGGAGTCTAGTAGCCATAAGTTACAGGAGCTGTGCTCTAAACAAGGTGAACCAGTTGAGGAGGGTGTCTCGGCCACAGGGCTTTGGAAACAGTCTCTGAAAGTTCAGAGCCAGACCACCTGGAACCATTTGATACTGTGTCAGGAGGGTTGTACTCAGTAAACGTTTAACCACTTGATAAGGAGAGAATGTGACTTTCTCTAGGTGGAGAGAAGGGATAACAAAATGGTATTGGTAATGCCAAGTTCTATAGGTGCTAGTTTCAACATGCCTTCAACAAAACTAAAAATCTTTGTAACTCAGGACTTTTATTCAGTTTAGAAATGTTTTAAGTCTGAGTTGGTGTGCCCCTGGCTGTTTGAGTTTGCATGTCTGCCCATAGTACTGGGAGGCCCAGGCGGGAAACTGGGGACATCTAGAGAACAGGACTGGCTCTTGCCTGGGGCTGGGTTTTAGTTAACCTTCACACCCTGGAAATCTTTGCCTTTGAGCAAAGAAGTTTCGAGGGCTGGTCTTTGCTGTACCCACAGGAGTGCACATCTTTTCGCTTCAGTTCAGATACTTATGCTTCTTTAGGGAAACCATTTATTCCTTGCTGTTACCACCACGTTTTAATCTTGAGGAAATTTAATTCAGAGGAAAGAGTTGAAATCCCTCAAGAACAGAAGTAAATGGTCATTGTCCTCTCGTTGGTATTATGTTATTCTATATATTTTTAAAATTACTAATTTAATAAATTTTGTGTTTAAACATCATTATTCTTGAGATTTTTTTCCCCCTGGCTGTATGAATAGCTTTTACTGGATTCTGGGTTTTAGTATCTTGAATATGATTTCTGAGAGCTGAGGAATAGAAAGTGAGTTGTTTTTAATGCTTTTGGGTTGTCTTAATGAGATGGTTGTGATTAATGCTAGATGGGAAAATGCCCTTATAGAATTGACATTGAGGTTGCAACTAGACCTTCTCAAAAATTTTTGATGCCTTTCCTTACTTAAGAAGGAAAGCCCAAGAACAAACTTTATTTTTCATTTTCCTGGTTCTTATACCTCAGACCCACCTGCTGGGAGGGTGACAATGTTTCCGTGGAGCAGTGCCCTCTAGCAGTAATTTAAGGAACTGCATAATCCAAATCTAGACATTTATTAGTTTTGAGAGGAGACTTGAATGTCTCACATCATTGCATACTTTGTAAATTTTTACAGAGAGATAATATTAAGTAAAATTTATTGAACAAGGCATTTGTTCTCTGATTAGCTAAGCCTTCCATAAACCAAGAACATTCAATAAATCAGTTGGAGGTGGACGAGGAAACAATTTATGATTTTTTGGGGGATTATATTGGTTGCTTATAATAATACTGGGAGAAGAGAACTCCCAGAACGACCACCAACTGGGAACTCTTTGGCATCACTGCGGCAACATGGGAAGATGCCATCATTAATGACATCGATGAAGAATACAACCACCTCCATGATTGTGCGAAGAATGCCAAGAGAGAAAAAACCACAAAAGGACTCCTGTCTTCAAAAACTCTAGAGCTGGGGCCGGAGGCGATAGCCCAGCGGGTAGGGGCGCTTGCCTTGCACGCGGCCGGCCTGTGCCGGCCCGGGTTCGATCCCCGGCGTCCCATATGGTCCCCTCGCGCACCGCCAGGAGTGATTCCTGAGTGCAGAGCCAGGAGTAACCCCTGAGCATTGCCGGGTGTGACCCAAAAAGCAAAAAAAAAAAAAAAAAAAAAAACTCTAGAGCTCATTCGCCAATGTGGCAAGGCGCGAGCCTTAGGAGACCAAATGCTAACATCCAAGTTTGCAAAGCAGTGCACAGAAGTGATAAAGGAAGACCTCAAAGAGAGAAGAGCAGAAATACTGGAAGATGCAGCAGAAACCGGAAAAGCATTCGCAATGCCCGCCTGTCCTTCGCCAACTATAAGACCAAGATGACTGCCCTCCAACCTCCTGATGGATCCATCACATCTTCAGAAAGGCAATGGAGAAGATTATCCATGACTTCTACTCAGATCTCTTCGATAGCCACGTCTACCTGCCCACATACCAAATTCCGCAGGATGGATATGTCATTCCCAACGTTCTCCCTTCTGAAATCCAACATGCCATTTCGTCAGTAAAGAAGGGAACAGCACCAGGCCCAGACAAAGTCAGACCCGAACACCTGAAGAATCTGCCGTCGGTACTCATCAATACACTGGCTCGGCTCTTCACACGCTACCTGTCCAAATGCAAGGTGCCCTCCCTTTGGAAAACCAGCAAGACACTTCTACTGTTCAAGAAGGGAGACATCCACAACATTGGCAACTATCTCCCCATCTGCCTGTTGTGTGTCATCTACAGGCTGTTCACTCGAGTCATCCTGAGCAGGATTGGCAGAATATTAGATGAAGGGCAACCATGCGAGCAGGCTGGCTTCCGAAAAGGATTCAGCACAATCGACCATATCCACACGGTAACCAAGCTCATTGATGTTTGGAGGGAGTTCAGGATGCCGCTCTGTCTCATGTTCATTGATTTAAAGAAAGCCTTTGAGTCTGTGGAGACTGAAGCGGTCCATCGAAGCCCTAGTCAAACAGGGTGTTCAAACCCAATACATCAAGATCCTTCATGAGCTGTATTACGGAATCACCATCAGGATCTCACCATTCTACAAAGAAGTGATCATCAATGTCAAAAGAAGGGTTCTGCAGGGTGATACCATTTCACCAAAACTCTTCAGCGCCACCCTTGAGAACATAATACGACAATTAGAATGGGAAGGAATAGGAGTGAAGATAGACGGTCAGCAACTAAACCACCTCCGCTTCGCTGATGACATCGTTCTAATAACACCAAACATTAGCCAAGTGGCACAAATGCTGGCTGACTTCAACTGAGAATGTGGAAAGATAGGTCTACAGCTAAATTTCAGCAAAACTATGTTCATGAAAAATGAACTAGTTCCAGAGGCCCCGTTCACTCTCAATGGAACAAATATCTCTGAATGCAGCAGTTACGTGTACCTAGGTCGAGAAGTCAACATGATGAACGACCTAAAATCTGAGCTGTGCAGGAGGAAGAGAGCGGCATGGAATGCCTTCAAAAGCATCGAGGAAATAGCTAAAAAGACAAAGAATCTCTGGCTCAGGGCACATCTCTTCAACTCCACCATTCTCCCTGCATTAACATACGCCTCAGAGACCTGGGCCCTATGAAAGCAGAATGAGAATGCTATTCTGGTCTCCCAAAGAGGAATTGAAAGAGCTATGCTTGGAATATCATGCCTCACTCAAGTGAAAGAAGGAATCTGGAGTTCCGACCTCCGTCGCTGTTCCAGAGTCAGGGACACTGTCTCGCTTGCCAAGGCATCGAAAATCAGATGGGCTGGACATGCAATGCGATTTGGAGATGACCGCTGGACTAGAGCCATTACCGACTGGATCCCACGGGATGTCAAAAGATCACATCGCCACCCACCTACAAGATGGTCAGACTTCTTTGTCAAGACCCTGAACGAACAGTTTGAGGCTCTTTGTATTCCTGAAGCAACCAGATGCCATTGGGCTACACTGGCACGTGATAGGGTCAGATGGAAATATTATTGCCTCCCACTCGAGCAAATTGACGAATAACTTGGATGGATGTCAAGTGATCAAGTGATAATACACTTATGTAGGCATAGCACCAGGCAAGTGGAAAGTTTAATTAGCTTTGTATATATACAAAACTATGTATATACATACACACATACATTCCCCGAATTTGTATGTAAATGTGTGTACACGCATATACATACCTACATACATATATATTCCCCCAATTTATTTTTGAGCAAGAATTATCCAGATTGATGTCTTCTAGTCTTATTGACCTTTTAGTTGCCTGAAATCTACTTAGTACTCAATTTGATGGCAGGATACATAGTTTAAAAATCCATTGAATTTATTTTTTTTCAATAGCACTTTTCAGAAATAGTTCTTAGTTCTAACATTCTCAAAAAGTTCAAATTTGCAGCATTGTAAAAGAGCTGGCCCTAAGATTCCAGAGCACGTGGCTCGCTGGTCATCTGTTGGCCATAGTTTTGAAGTATCATAATCTTCTCTAAAATATATTTTACCCATCAAAAGAATTCTTTCTTTATCACTTTACCTCCTGAAATTCAAGTAGATTTTAACTTGGCATTGCCTCTGCCCTGAGCAGCTGTGCCCAAATAGAGAAAGTGGGTGCAGGGGATTCTTGATCTTAGCGAGTAAAACAGGTGTCTTGGGGACGAGGTTGGTGTAATGACTAGTAGCCTTCTGATTGGTGTGCCTCATCATGTTCTGAAATACACTCTTTGCCTGATTGTGTGGGCTTTCTGTTCGCCTGGTCCCTGCGATTTGGGACCAGGAGTGTTGGGCATCCTTTCATGGGGAAGAACAAGGAATTTCTTCTTTCTGTACTGCTCTTGGAGGTAGTATTACTGTTTCTTGCTAAGACATTCCTCTGAAATCGGGTCTCAGGTTTAAGGAAAGCGAATTTCTTTAAAGAACTTTGAATTCTGTTTAACCGTGTGGTGTTGCTTTTGTTTTCTAGCATCCTCCAGGACAGATAGCAAGAAAATACAGCTCCTGCTCCACTATTTTCCTAGACGATAGCACAGTCAGTCAACCAAACCTCAAGTATACAATTAAATGGTGGGTATACCGACTCTTGCTGCTTTGCTTTGTCTGTTCCGGAAGGTGATCGCTAACTGGGTGATTGGGATACTTGGAGAGGCAAAAGGGGGCAGTGGGAGGCTTGACTCCTCCAGAAATCTTTTTTTTTCTTTTTTGGGTCACACCCGGCAATGCTCAGGGGTTTCTCCTGGCTCTGCACTCAGGAATTACTCCTGGCGGTGCTCGGGGACCATATGGGATGCCGGGGATCGATCCTGGGCCGGCACGGGCCGGCCCGCGGCAAGGCAAACGCCCTACCCGCTGGGCTATCGCTCCGCCCCGCTCCAGAAATCTTTAAATAGTGAATTTGGTGGTTTCATGTGTGCTGTTCAAGGTTTTTGGACATATCATTATTTACATAAAATGACCAAGTTACTTCAAATGTAGACTAAAGCATTTAAAAGTTTTGTCCTTCCACTGTTTTGATAAAGCCATCCTGTTAGACATCTATTAATATTTGCGTTCTAAACAAAATGGGGCTCCATGTTCCCAGTGCCCAGTCCAAGGCTATGGAAAAAGGAAGGTCTGGCATGGGGGAAATGTGCTTGGGCTCAGAGAGAATCTGAGTTCTGACCTCGGCTCCAGCTGGTAAAGAAGGTTGAGGCAAGACCTTGCTTCCATAGCCTATTTTCAAGTAATGCTTAAGGGAGGGACGGTCTTTTGACACCGGGACTTCACTTCCTTTAAACTGAGAGTTAGAGGAAAAGGTCATTGATTTTTCTGTAGTGTCCCTGCTGGCATCGGGACACCAGCGACCCTAAATCTTGGTCAGAGATCTTGGTGCTCTGTGGCCCATGTTCATCAGCTCTACGGTGAAGACTCAGGACATTTCTCACTACTTACTTAAAAGTCGAGCAAATCGATGAACAACAGGAAGACAAGTGATACAAGTGACATCATTACTTAAAAAGTAGGTTGTAGCTACTTATATTTAGCAGCAATTGTAATAATGTGAAATGACTGTTTTAGTTTCTAAATAAATATTCTGCTGCCACTGGGGCGGGTTTTCTGAATGTGATTCCACATGACAGTCAGGCTTGGAGTGGGAACTTTAGTGGTCTTCTGTGCCAGGGCCTGCTCTAAGGGATGACGGAGCTGCAGCGACTTGTAGGAAGGCCCTGAGGGAGCCCACGGCCTCCTCAGTATGTCAAGTTTCTAACATCTGAATGTAAATATGGATTCCCAGCTCCTTGCCTGCCTCGATGCTAAAGGGGTGGGCATAAAATAGGCAGCAACTGCAGCAGAGAAAGTGGAAGTGAGTATATCATGGTCCACAGTGTGGGACTTTGCGAGACTCTTGTTCTTCTGCCAAGATTACAGCTAGAGGGGAGCGATAGTACAGAGGGGACCCCTGCCATCACACATCGTCCCCGAGCACCTTCAGCCGTAATTCCTGAGTGCACAGCCAGGAGTACCCTCTGACCATCACCGGTATGACCCCAAAAAGGCCCCAAAAAAAAAAAAAAAAAAAAGAACAAAAAATTACATCTAGAATTGAAAGTGCCGTATCTCTGGGAAGAACTTGCTAGAGTAGAAACAACTCCTTCACAGTTGTGGAGAGCTCTGAAGGTCTGTGCAGAGCGTGTCATAGACGGAGTACAGAGGGACGCTGCCACTGGCCCTCAGTCGTGTCATCCTCTCCTCAGTCAGCAAGGCGGAGTGGAGGCGAAGGCACCTCCTGGTCGGGGCCACTCAGGCTCTTAGGTCCACAGCGCGGATGTGCCCTCCCAGAGTTGCTCAAGGTGAAGAACAGTCTTTTGTGGGAGTCTCCGAACAATTAGACTGATACTCCTCAAGCCTCCAGACAAGCTCTCAAGATCCATGTGGTGGAGGCAGTTTTATAGTCAAGCTTCCAAAACTCCATACACATCCAAATAAAATGTAGCAGTCTACCTTTATTAGGCAAATGTCACCGATTGTGACAATAAGCACTTAGGAGGCCTAGGGGAAAACTGAGCAACGATCTAACCTATCAGTGTAGCATCAAGTGTGGGGATTATGTTTGCTTATGTGGGCCTAAGCCAACACCTGCTCCTGTGTAAATCAGCATATCCAACCCTGGCACAGCGGGAGCTTCCAAATACGTGTTGCCGGTATCACTTCTGTAGCTCCTGATTAAATCCAACTCAGGTAGAGCCTGGGAGAGTTTTTCATTTCGCTGGGAGGTTTAAATAGGCAGCTAATATTTAGGAACACTCTGTGAGTGATAATTGTGCTCACCTCCCCATGTTGCTTTGAAGCTTTCTACACTTTGGGTTAATAGTAGGAGTAAAAAGAAGAGCCACTCAGGAAGCTGACTTAGAGGAAACAGTCGCTATATGGACACCTACTTCCCTGACCCAGAAGACAGTTTCTCCACGCCACTCACATTTGCAGTTCCTCCGGTCAGGGAGTCTCCCTGGGCATGGAAAGACCAGTGAGTGGGCTGAGCCACATGCTGTGTGTGGACCCCTGAACACAGAGCTGGGAGGAGCCCCTCTGTGCTATGAGCTGGAACCCCCAAACAAATCATGCTTTCCTTTCGTGGGGATGCTTATAAAGGCAGAGAGGGAAGCTCTGTATTCCTAAAATTTATATAGTACTATAAGAAAAGTTTTAAAGACATGCTCATATTTTACTTGGCCATAACAGCGTTGAGATGCAGATTGTGTTCTTCATTCACGTGTGAGGATGTAGGTTCTGACAGGTGAAGGAACGCTTAGTCAGGGTTGGAGCACTGACCACCTCAAACCAAGGGTCGTTCTCATTTCCAGTCGGTGATAACTTTCTTGCCTTACAATCCCTCAGAGTCAAGAAAAGAACCATTTTCTTCCTCAATCAAAAAAAAAAAAAATTAAGCTAAATGTTACACCAAAGCCACTCCTGTGAAACATTTCATTTAAGTCTTGACATTCGATTAGAAAAGCAATCATCACAGCATGACTGTAAATGAATAAAACATTAATTTCCCGCTTTTTCCCGAGGCAGAAGAGAAGGGCACAAAACCATTATGCAAGTCAGAAATCCCAGCATTTAGTGTCCGATCCTGGGTCTTCTCATTTATAAAGTAGAGTCAGTAACACCTGTTTTCCACTGCAGGACTGCTGGTGTATAATGAAAAATACTTTGAAAAACTATATGTGCCTTCTTAAATTCTAAAGCCTGTTGACCTCAATCACAAGTTCTTCATCAGCTTAGGTGCTTTTCAAGATTTTAGGGGAACGAGAATCACGTTAATACTGCTATTTCATTTAATCCATGAGTACTTAAAATTTTTTTTAAGTGAATCACTGTGCAATAAACCATTGCAAAGCTGTTCATGTTTGAGTTTCAGTCATACAGTATTCCAGCACCCATCCCTCACCAGTGCACATTTCCCCCACTCCAGTGTCCCCTGTTAATATCCGACCCCACTGCCAGGCGCTCTCTCTCTCTCTCTCTCTCTCTCTCTCTCTCTCTCTCTCTCTCTCTCTCTCTCTCTCTCTCTCCCTCCCCCTCCCCTCCCTGTCCTTCCCTCCCCTCCCTCCCCTCCCTCTCTCCGCCCTCCCCTTCTCTCTTCTCTCTCTACTTTTAACACAGAGCTGAATTTATTTTGAAAGAAATGGGTGTATAGAGAATTTGGGGAGAATTTGTCTCTCATGATAGAGTGACTTCAGCTGTTTTCCTGTTAAATCATAGGTAAGCATGTGAGCTGCTTGGAATCCGTGATCCATGCCCAAATCTCTTAAGTGGGGCAGCTGAACAAACGAAAATGTGTGCACTGAGCCCCCACTGCCTCCATTACTACACTGGATGGCAGGTTCTGACTCTGAGGTCCAGAACACAACCCGTTGGATGTGTTCTTTGATACTTAATGATATTTGACCTCAATAAATTTGAAAGTAAATAGAAAACACTGGAAGAGAGAGAGAGAGAGCTACTAAAAGAAGAAACTTTCTCAAAATGTTCAGTCTGTACAGCAGGTCAGAATGAAAAATAACAGTTTACCAGATATGAGATGCATTCCTTTGTTTTGTTTTGCTTTAGGACCATACCTGGTTCTGTGCTCAGGGATTACTCCTGGTGGTCCTCAGGCTACCTTTACAGAGTGTGGGGATCAGACCCAAGTCAGCTGTGTGCAGGGGCGCCCTGCCTGCTGTACTACTGCTCCAGCCTCAAGAAGCACTTTTTTAAAGAATGTATCCAGCAAGGGTTAATATCCAAAACATGTAACGAATGCATGTAATTTAACAGCAACAAGGAAAAATATCCGATTGAAAAATCCTATTCTGAGAGACTACTTAATAGGCATTTCTCTAAAATGACACATAAATAGTTGGCAGGACAACATGAAAAGGGTGTTCGTGTCATTATTACAGAAATGCAAGCCATAATTACAGTGAGATCTCACCGCTTTGGAATGATTATATAAAAAGGACCAAGAAAATGCAGGATATGGAAAATGGAATCCAGCATACTCTGTTAGTAGGGGGTGCACATTAGTGCAACTGCTGTTATAGTGACTAAAACTATATATAGCTACCATATAACCCAGGTATTCCACTTCCTGAGTATTTACCCAATGAGTATGCAAATACTTCATTTGCAAAAGACTTGATGCACTCTATGTTCATTGCAGCGTTATTTCCAATAACCAAGACAGGAAAACAACTTAACTGTTCAATCATTGTTGAGTAGACAAGGATGTGGTATGTATACAGTGGAATACTGCTGATATTTTAAAAACATGTAAAATTTTGTACTTGTGAAAACATGGACTAACCTTGAGGGTACTATATAAGTTAGATGGAGAATGGCAGTCTTGTTGCTGCACTCAAACTGAAGTAAGAGTAAAGAAGCCAAGAAATGAGCAATAAGCCAGAGGAACTTGTTAGTGAACCAAAAGGAAGTTCTCGCGTCTTTGCAGAGAATAGATTACTCTCAGGTGGTCACCTTTAAATAGCTGAGACTTGGGTTTGAGCGAATAGGTCCACTGCCTGGTGATGGCCGGCATCTGAGGATTTGGTGGTGATGACTTTCACATATATACAGGTAATGAATTATATTGCATACCTGGGAAGTTTACATGTTATATGAAACAGTGTTGCCTCAGTAACAGTTTTGTTTAAAAAAAAAATCATCCAGTCAACATGTAAAACTCTGCCAAAGGAACTCAGTGTTTTTTTTCTGAGTACATTTTTCAAAATAAGTGTCAGAGAGGACAGGGTAGAAAGGACCTTATAGGGGGAATCACACAGGTGTGTTTTTTCTAAAAAAATTATTTGGCAGTCTAGCTGGGAAGCTTACAATTATTCATGCTTCCAGAGGGAGTCATTTCAGTTATAGGAAATTTTCTTCTGGAAATAATATAGTGTGGGTTCCACAAATATTTATCTCTCTGCCATTTGAAAATGACTTGGAAGAACAATGGTAAGGAAAAATTGTTAACAAAATTAGGATGTAAATTTGTTTATGTAGTGTAATTTATAGAATAGGTACCTATATATAGATACCTATATATATTAGGTTAAAAGTGGCCAACTTTGGTCAAATGAATTTTTTTCTAACTTATATGTAATATTAATATAACACATTTTGTAATCAGAAACTTTTTTTTTTTTTTTTTTTTTTGCTTTTTGGGTCACACCTGGGCAATGCTAAGGGGTTTCTCCTGGCTCTGCACTCAGGAATTACTCCTGGCGGAATTACTCCCTGGCAGTGCTTGGGGACCATATGAGATGCCGGGATCGAAACCGGGCGGCATGAGCCAGCCGTGTGCAAAGCAAACGCCCTACCCGCTGGACTATCATTCCGGCCCCAGAAATTTTTTTTTAAGAAGAAGAGAAAGTGTCTTTATTTAAAATGTAAAATAAAAGTTAAAGGTATTGTTAAAATAAAAGTCACAGTGCTCTTGGCAAGTGAAGGAATGCGATAGGCATATGGTTAGGAGGTCATTGATTTAAAAGGACACGCACAGGCCATAGTGTGTGAATCACCATTTTTCTTACTATGAAAAACCCACTTACTTTCTAAAATAGTAGGTCTAAGTTGGAAAATTTAAAAGGTATTTAATTTGTACCACGCTTTATAAAGTTGCTTGTATTTTACAGATGAAAAGCTTAAAATTAGAGATAGAAAAGGAGAGTTTATTTCTGAATATCACTTGAAATTTTGGTGTTTCTGGAAAAAATAATTGCCAGGAAAAAAACATTTCCAGAAGAGTGAGCTAGGATTAACTTTGAAGCATTCAGAATTAATTGGACTGTTAAATCATGTCACTTTTTTATGTAAATATTCATAAATTAATGTTTAATAATATACAATGTATTGAATACTTTCAAAACACTGAACTTTGCATTTTATTTTACAGTGTAGCTCTTGCAATATATTATCACATCAAAAACAGGTACGTAATGATCAATATTATACTAAAAAAAAAATCACAATTTCTGTAATTTTTTTTCTTAATTTTCTCCTGTTATATTCCGTTACCCCCGGTTGTTTTTTTGTTTCTGTTTTCCCTGGGGGGAGGGCAGGAGTCATCCAAGGTCTGGAAGACTCTGGTAGGCAGGTCATGTCCCTTTCCTCGCCCTTTGCCCCTTCCCCATACTCTGTGGCCTCACTGCTATGACCTAATGCTGTCACCCCAACTCTTCCAACCCAGGGTATATCCCACCTTGCCCACTGGCAGCAGCCAATCACCTCGCCCTCAGGTGGAACCCAGCCCGCGAGGTACATATCCCCGGGTTGGGTGCTCTCTGGCGCCCGCTCCAGCACCTTCAACCTAACTCTCTCTGCTTCGGCCCAGTGGTCCTCTGTAAGTTGAAATCTTTAGTCTCGCCCCAGAAGGCGGTGGTGAGAAACCCAAAGGCGTAACTTCACTCGACTGTCCTCTGGGCCTCCCACCCGCTAGGCAGAGGTCAGAGAAGGCTGGTCTAGATGTCCACACTCTGCCCCATTACCTTGCCTCACCATGAGATAATGTATGGATAACTCATATTTTTATAGGATTCTGTTTACCAAAACTTCCCAGGTAAGTGCTAAAATGCTTCTGGAGTCAGACAGAGGAAGCCAGATTGGGTTTCTGTGTCTGCTGCCAACAAAAAGAGGAGGAAACTGATACTGTTCAGCCTCTTTTATTTTCTTTCATAAAGAATAGTTTGTTCAAACTTCTTTCATTTTTCTATAGGAGCTGTACATGATTGGCGCTCCGGTGGGCTTCTGGCCACTGGGTGCTGTGTGATACAGCTCAGGGCGGCGCCATGCTCTGAGATCTCTCTCACTCGAGCTGTCTCTCTGGCCCATCTCCCTGGGCCCTACACTTTATCCTTGCGCAGTAGTATTCTTAAAATTCACTGTGAGCAACTTTATTCTTACCTGGTATGTCCAGGGTCTCATTCTGACTGTGCTTGGGGTCGCTTCCTGCTGGTGCAATCCCAGACCTCTCTGGCATAACTGCTGTGGGCAGCTAACGCGGAAAGTGTTTGCGGGATTTTACTCCAGTGAGAATATTTAGTGTACGTCTTTAGATGAAATACTTTAATAAATTAGAAGTCGTCTGGATTACAGTCTGAGATAGTGTTAATTAACTTGAGAGAAGTTAAAATCATTTACGCAAACTTAACCTTAAACATTTTATTTCATCATAACACAGACAAATACATCCATTTGCCAAAATTTTATATCAAGGGTTTTTGTTTCCAGTGTGTCATATTGACTGGCTTATTAGAGTAATTTTAGAATACACACCATATGTCATCATTCCTACTGTTTTTTATTTTAATTTGGGATGGGGAGCCCCCAGTCCGCTCAGGGAGAACCAGGAGCCCTGCAGGTGATTTTCCACCAGCCATGCCAGTGGCTCAGTGCCCAGGCCATCCCGCAGTGCTGATCAGGAACTCGGGTAAGATGCCCGTACACTAAACTACACTGTATTACCTGTTGGCCTTTATTTTTTTATTCAATAGCAAGAAAACTCAAGATACTTGCAAAACAATCTCACTGTACAACCTTTACATTTAAACCATGCCTTATCTAAGCAAATTTATTTTAGTGATTATCTTTGATTGATTTTTTAAAATCTTCCTTTCATAAGAACAAAGCCTTCATTGCAGTCAGATTTCACTCAAGTTATTGTGTCTTGATTATGTTATATGAAGAGAGTAGCAGCTGTTAGCTGGCAAGAAACCAGTTCTGTAGGCCTTCAGCTGCCGCATGGCTGGGCACAGATCTCGGTCTAGGTTGAAGATCTGCCACCTTCGATAGGTGTCGGGCGCCCGGCTGGGTCCCCGACAGTGCCGGGAAGCGAAGTTCCCCTCTACCTCCGCCGGGCGAGGAAATGGATGAGCACTCAGGGATCCGGATGAGGTTTTAAAAAGACTTTACTTATCACAGGTTCAGGCATACAAATCAGCAAAAGGAAAAACCCGATGCTTAGGATTCCAGGCTAGAACCCCAGCCACGTGTAGGCCAAGATGGCAACCACCACGCTGTGAAACTTCCAAGGGGAATAATCGCTCACAAGGCGAAATCCCACCGGGAAGAAGAAGCCTGGGAGAGCGGGAACCGGCTAGTTTATACCCCCCCAGCAACTCAGACCTTCCTCCCATTGTTATGGAAAGCAGGGAGGGTCCAATGCCTTTAGGTAGCCCCCCCCCCCTGCATCTCACCTAGGGCCTTTACTGTGCTAATGTTTTGAGCCGGGAATGCCTTTGAAATGTAGAGAAGGGGGTTTCTGAGATGGCATGTCACTGTACCAAAAGATCAACACCAATGCCAGTTAAATATTTCCTCCAAGCCTTCACAAGTCTCCCTCTACTTCATTGTAGTTTTATATTTTATCAGGGAGCCATGCTTGTTTGTTTGGAAGCAAACAGCATTTCTCTCTGGTCTAATTACTTAGGTGTCCTTACGTGGCCAGGCTAATATGCTGGTAAGATCTAGCTAGTCCCAACGATGATTGTGATAGCATGGGAGAATATTTATACCAGCTAGTACAGCATACATGGTCAGATAAACTGCCACATTTAGACTACCCCCTTATCTACGGAGTGATCTCATGGAGGCAATCCAGAGCAGATGCAGCGGCCCTAGGAGTCCTGCAACAACTCCCCTGATTAGTTTACTAATAAAAATTGAAAAAAAGGTAAGAAATATTTAGTAATGTACAGAAAATTAAGATAAGAAAAAACAATTCCAATTGCAAAATGATAATACATGTTACTTTAGGATCCTAACTTGTTTTTGGACCCAAAGCAAAGTTCAAGATAAAGTGTTTTTAGCTGTCTGATTATAACGGACTATAGTTTGCATTGTCCATAATTCCAGAGAGTCAATTTGCTATATTTTATGTAAAGTCGGGTGTCTGGAACAAAGTCTGTGGGGCTACTTCTGGAACAGCAATAGCGGTGATCATATGAGTAGGAGTCTTTGGAGAGCAGCGATCAGGAACTCGTTGAATTGTCAGGAACACTGGATTGGGTCTCAGGAACACTGGAACAAGTATCTCGAATTCTGGAACAGGAGTCTTGAGTGCTGGAACAGGTGTCGGAACATCGTGTGGTATCTTGAACTCTGGAACAGGAGTCTTGAGCGCTGGAGCAGGTGTCCGAACATCGTGGGATATCTTGAACTCTGAACAGGAGTCTTGAGCGCTGGAGCAGGTGTCTGGAACATCGTGTGTGGGCGCCTTGCAGGGCTTCTTCAGCAAGGAACATTGGCACCGGTAACTGTACCTGTAGCTTAGGCGAGACAAAAAAACACTTTTCGAGGTTAATCACAAGTAGAGATTTTAAGGCTTTGTAGGGATCCAAGTCTGGGATGGAGAGAAGAATATAAAGAAGCTCCAACATGGGTGGAGCAGGGAAATAAGTATGAGAATTGATGATTTTAAAATTGATAAATCTAGTGGATCAGCAGTGGAGTTGATGAATGCAATAGAGGTTTGTAGTGGCTGTGAAAACTGAGAAGGTAGTAGTTGAGACATAACATAGACACAACATTAATCACAAACATAATGTGGTGGCCACCACATGCACACACACACGCACACATACATTTGATCGATCAATATCTTACAGCTGTATATGTGGACCCATTTAGGGTGATAAATGGTAACGAGTCAAGCGCTTCATAAATATAAAGCCGGCAAAATGATGGTGAGAAAGTGTCTTTTCCCGTGAATAGAGCATTGGGAAAATTAGTTTTGCAAATTATTAAATTTTTAGCGTAGCACTGTTTTTAGGAGTCTCGGAGGCTTGAGCACTGATAGCAGGTTTACTGGATTCGAATATCTCATCCTGTGAACAGAATCATTAGAAAAACAATTTTTTATTGATTTAGCAAAAAATTTTTGTAATGAGCACTGTGATCAGAGTCCACCCATTTTCCACCCTTTTTTTTTTTTTTGTAAAGAAAGAAAATATTTAGGCTGTAAGGCAAGATATTAGACATGAACCATGATCACAGACTGCAAAACAAGATCATTATTAAAAAGGAACCAATCCAGGTAGTTTAAACAGCAATCCTGCAATTTAAAAATTCTAAGACTTTATATTGAAAGAATTAGTTGTTTTCTGATTCTTGGAGAATTCCTAGTCTTAACAAGTCGCAGAGGGACCTAGAGTTTCTTGGCAGGGTTATCGTCTGTAGAAATGAAAGCATAGCCTCTTTCCCGAACGAGGAGGTGACCTGCAATCCATTTATCATCAATTTTCACCCAGATAGGTGAATTGACTGTTTTTTGAGTTTGCATATCTTCTTGAAAGTGACGCTTCAGGCGTATAGGGATCTCCTTGAGGTATATTTAAGAAGTTTAAGGTAATAATGTTAAAGATAAAGAATCCATTGGAGGCATGCTTGTTTTTCGTTGCTTTAGTAGCTGAGTTTTGGGTGTTCTGTGGGCACGTCTAACTATTCCCTTGTCCTTGTGGATTATATGGAATTCCTGTAATATGTTTGATCTGCCATTCCTCGGAAAAAAGGATTTGAAGGCTTTGCGGTGTAAGCAGGACCATTATCTGTTTTTGTGGTATAGGGGAATACTCTATGACGGAGAAGCACTGGAGTAAAAATGAACAAACAGATTTAGCTCTTTCAGACGCTCATAGGAACAGCCCATATGAACCGGGAATATGTATCGCGGACCACATGAAGGAAAGGTTTGTTGGGAAATAAGTTAGTATGAGTTATATCCATCTGCCACAATTGGTTTGTCTGTAAACCTCGAGGATTTGCTCCTGCTGCATGAGATGTACAATGTAAAAGGAGCACAGATAGGAAAGTTGCGGACAATTTGTCTAGCTTGTCTCCATGGGATGCCATGGTGTGCATGTAGGCGGGGGGGCATTTGTATGTAGAGTCTGGTGCTCTTCCTCAGCTGATTTAAATACTGGTGCTGCTAAGAGATCTGCTGCTTCGCTTCTCGAACCATTGGCCCGGGAGTCGGCTGTGAGAACGGATGTGGGAGATGTATATAGGGAATGTTCTATTTTCGGAGGAGATCTTGTAGCTTATGGAGCAGCTCCTGAATTATAGGGATTATGGGGCATTTAAAGAAGCAGTGACAATTCCAGGAAATAAACCAACTATATATGCAGAATCACTCACCACATTACATGGGCCAGATACATGGGATAGTAAATGTATCAGGGTGGCGAGTTCCACTTGTTGGGCAGATTTATAATTTGTATGCACAGTAGTGGTCAACGAAGGACCTGTAATTCCACCCCTTCCTGATGAGGAGCCATCAATATAATACACTGGAGCATCAGGAATGGGAGAGGAGCGGACAATGGTGGAAATTATAAAAGGTGTCCTTTTCAGAAATTCCCAGGTTTTTCCAGCTGGGTAATGATAAGATATTTCTCCTGAAAATTCTGCTGGAAGCTCTCGGAAGGATTTCACTGATGGTAAAACAGCTTCAATTTCTTTTTAGGGTCAGGTAGCACAATTACATGGGGATTAAGTGTCCAAGAAATACTTGGGTTCTTGATCTTCCCTAATTATAAGGTTAGCTATCATCTCAAGGTAAGGTGGTAGCAGCACGATTCTGCTTTGTTATGTAAGTAAACCCATTTAAACGGTCCAGATAATTGGGCTATAGCAGCAGTTGGAGACTCGGGAGTGTTGAAGACCAAGAACCATACCTTTCTCCGGGATTAAATCTGGAGGGTAAGATTTTGGAGCCGATTCATGAAAAAATCTAATTCCTTCTGAGCTTTAGGAGTTAGCTGCCTTGGGCTATTTAAAGCAGGATCACTCTACAAGTGTGGAACAGGTTACTGAGCTTCCAGTTAGGAATACCAAGGGAGGGCGCACCAGTTGATATCCTCAGCAGTTTTGAAAATCATTCAAGGTTTTGAGCCTTTCTGACTAATGGAGATCTTTTGGAGGACGTGAGCTAGTAAAGTGCGTGGCCAAAGAGCACAGCCCAAATGATTCATAGTGGAGGC
>JAJIBD010027595.1:0-18065 GCA_021461705.1 Cryptotis parvus | reverse complement strand
GCTATCCTTCGCCAACTATAAGACCAGATGAACTTTGCCCTCCAACCTCGGATCAAATCACATCTTTCAGAGAAGAAGACTGGCTGGAAGATTTATCCGCAGCTTCTACTCAGATCTCTTCGATAGCCACGTCTACACGCCCACATACCAAATTCCGCGGGATGGATATGTCATTCCACAACGTTCCTTCTGAAATCCAACTATGCCATTTTCGTCAGTAAAGAGGGCAGCACCGGAAGGGCCCAGACAAAGTGGGCCAGAACACCTGAAGAATCTGCAGTGGTACTCATCGCAATACACTGGCTACCGGCTCTTCTGCGCTACCTGTCAAATGCAAGGGTGCCTCCCTTTGGAAAACCAGCAAGACACTTCTACTGTTCAAGAAGGGGAGACACAACATTAGCAGCCCCTATCTCCCCATCTGCCTGTTGTGTCATCTACAAGGCTGTTTTCACTTGGAGTCATCCTGAGCAGGATTGGCAGGAGAATATTAGATGAAGGGCAACCATGCGGCAGGCAACTTCGAAAAGAGATTCAGCACAATGGAAACCATATCCACCTCGTGGACCAAGCTCATTTGGAGTGTTTGGAGGGGAGTACAAGATACCATTCTGTCTCATGCCTCATTGATTTACAGAAACCCTTTGAGTCTGTGGAGACTGAAGCAGTCATCGAAGCCTAGTCAAACAGGGTGTTCAAACCCATACATCCAAAGATCCTTCGTGAGGCTGTATGGGAATCACCATCAGGATCTCACCGCCATTCTACAAAAAGTGATCATCTATGTCAAAAAGAGGTTCTCAGGGTGGATACCCTTTTTCAGCAAAAACCCCTTCAGCGCCACCCTTGAGAACATCACGCACACAATTCGTAAGTGGAAGGAATTGGGAGTAGTTGACAGACGGTGGTAGCAACAAAACCACCTCCTCGCACTTTCGATGATTCATCGTTCTCCAATAACACCAAACATTAGCCGCGTGGCACAAATGCTGGCTGACTTCGACTGAGAATGGGAAAGATAGGTCTGCAACTGCTTTCCGGAAGAAAAACTGTGTTCATGAAAAAAACTAGTTCCGAGGCCCGGACCACTCTCAATGGAAACAGATATCTCTGAATGCAGAGTGCTACATGTACCAATAGGTTCCAGGATCAACACGATGGAACGACCTAGAAATCTGGAGCTGTCAGGAGGAAGAGAGCGGCATGGAATGCCTTCAAAGGCCGAGGAAGTAGCTAAAAAGACAAAGAACCTCTGGCTCCAGGGCACATCTTGTCAATCCACCATTCTCCCTGCATTAACACACTTGCCTCAGAGACCTGGGCCCTCTGAAGGCAGTGAGAATGCTATTCTGGTCCCAAAAGAGGTGAAAAAAGCTATGCTTGGAATATCACGCCTCACTCCAAGTGAAGGAATCCTGGAGCTCCGACCTCCTTCGCTGTTCCAGAGTCCGGGGACACTGTCTCGTTGCCAAGGCATCGAAAATCAGATGGGCTGGACATGCAGTGGATTTGGAATGACAGCTGGACTAGAGCCATTACCGACTGGATCCGCGGGATGTCAAAGATCGTACGTGTACCACCTACAAGATGGTCTGACTTCTTTGTCAAGACCCTGAGCAGACGGTTTTGAGGCTCTTTGTATTCCTGAGTGAACCCAGATGCCATTGGGCTACCATTGGCGCGTGATGGGGTCAAATGGAAATATTAGTGCCTCCCATCGAGCAAATTGGTGAATAGCGCTGGATGTCAAGTGATCAAGTGATAATACACTTATGTAGGCATAGCTTCTAGAGCAAGTGGAAGTTTAATAGCTTTGTATATATACAAAACTATGTATATACTTTTACACATATTCGCAATTTGTATGTAAAATGTGTGTACACGCATATACATACCCTACATATATATTCCCCCAATTTATTTTGAGCAAAAATTATCAGATTGATGTCTTCTAGTCTTATTGACCTTTTAGTTTCCGAAATCTGCTTAGTACTCCCTTAATTTGATGGCAGGATACATGGTTTAAAATCCATTGAATTTATTTTTTCAATAGCACTTTTCAGAAATAGTTCTTAGTTCTAAGCATTCTCCAAAAGTTCAAATTTGCAGCATTGTAAAAAAGAGCTGGCCCTAAGATTCAGAGCGCGTGGCATGCTGGTCATCTGTTGGCCATAGTTTTGAAATATCATAATCTTCTCTAAAATATATTTTACCCATCAAAAGAATTCTTTCTTTATCACTTTACCTCACAAAATTCAAGTAGATTTTAACTTGGCATTGCCTCTGCCTGAGCAGCTGTGCCTAAATAGAAAGTGGGTGCAGGGATTCTTGATCTTGGCGAGTAAAACAGGTGTCTTAGGGACGAGGTTGGTGTAATGACTAGTAGCCTTCTGATTGGTTGTGCCTCATCATGTTCTGAAATACACTCTTTGCCTGATTGTGTGCCAGGCTTTCTGTTAGCCTGGTCCCTGCGATTTGGGACCAGGAGTGTTGGGCATCCTTTCATAGGGAAAGAACAAGGGATTTCTTCTTTCTGTACTGCTCTTGGGGTAGTATTACTGTTTCTTGCTAAGACATTCCTCTGAAATCGGGTCTCAGGTTTAAGGAAGCGAATTTCTTTAAAGAACTTTGAATTCTGTTTAACCGTGTGGGTGTTGCTTTTGTTTTCTAGCATCCTCCAAGGACAAATGTAAGAAAATACAGCTCCTGCTCCACTATTTTCCTAGACGATGGCACAGTCAGTCTGGCAAACCTCAGTGTACAATTAAATGGTGGGTATACAGACTCTTGCTGCTTTGCTTTGTCTGTTCCGGAGGTGATCGCTAACTGGGTGATTGGGATACTTGGAGGCAAAAGGGGCAGTGGGAGGCTTGGCTCCTCCAGAAATCTTTTTTTTTTTTTTTGGGTCACACCCGGCAATGCTCAGGGGTTTCTCCTGGCTCTGCACTCAAGAATTACTCCTGGCGGTGCTCGGGGGGGACCATATGGGATGCGAGGGTCGATCCTGGGCGGCGTGGGCGGCCAGCGTGCAAGACAAGCGCCCTACCCGCTGGGCTATCGCTCCGGCCCGCTCAGAAATCTTTAAATAGTGAATTTGGTGGTTTCATGTGTGCTGTTCAAGGTTTTGGACATATCATTATTTACATAAAATGACCAAGTTACTTCAAATGTGGACTAAAGCATTTAAAAGTTTTGTCCTTCCACTGTTTGTTAAAGCCATCCTGTTAGACATCTATTAATATTTAAGCTTTCTAAACAAAATGGGGCTCCATGTTCCCAGTGCCCAGTCAAGGCTATGGAAAAGGAAGGTCTGGCATGGAAATGTGCTTGGGCTCAGAGAGATCTGAGTTCTGACCTCGGCTCCAGCTGGTAAAGAAGGTTGAGGCAAGACCTTAGCTTCCATAGCCTATTTTCAAGTAATGCTTAAGGGAGGGACGGTCTTTTGACACGGGGACTTCCCTTCCTTTAAACTGAGGGTTAGAGGAAAAGGTCATTGATTTTCTGTAGTGTCCCTGCTGGCATCGGGACACCAGCGACCCTAAATCTTGGTCAGAGATCTTGGTGCTCTGTGGCCCATGTTCATCAGCTCTACGGTGAAGACTCAGGACATTTCTCACTACTTACTTAAAAGTCGAGCAAATCGATGAACAACAGGAAGACAAGTGATACAAGTGACATCATTACTTAAAAGTAGGTTGTAGCTACTTATATTTAGCAGCAATTCGTAATAATGTGAAATGACTGTTTTTTTTTTAGTTTCTAAATAAATATTCTGCTGCCACTGGGGCGGGTTTTCTGAATGTGATTCCACATGACAGTCAGGCTTGGAGTGGGAACTTTAGTGGTCTTCTGTGCCGGGGCCTGCTCTAAGGGATGACGGGAGCTGCAGCGACTTGTAGGAAGGCCCTGAGGGAGCCCACGGCCTCTCAGTATGTCAAGTTTCTAACATCTGAATGTAAATATGGATTCCCAGCTCCTTGCCTGCCTCGATGCTAAAGGGGGTGGGCATAAAATAGGCAGCAACTGCAGCAGAAAGTGGAGTGAGTATATCATGGTCCACAGTGTGGGACTTTGCAGAGACTCTTGTTCTTCTGCCAAGATTACAGCTAGAGGAGCGATAGTACAGAGGGGGACCCCTGCCATCACACATCGTCCCCGAGCACCTTCAGCCGTAATTCCTGAGTGCACAGCCAGGAGTACCCTCTGACCATCACCGGTATGACCCCAAAAAGGCCCCCAAAAAAAAAAGAACAAAAATTACATCTAGGGTTGAAAGTGCCGTATCTCTGGGAAGAACTTGCTAGAGTAGAAACAACTCCTTCACAGTTGTGGAGAGCTCTGAAGGTCTGTGCAGGCGTGTCATAGACGGAGTACAGAGGGCCGCTGCCACTGGCCCTCAGTCGTGTCATCCTCTCCTCAGTCAGCAAGGCGGAGTGGAGGCGGAAGGCACCTCCTGGTGGGGCCACTCAGGCTCTTAGGTCCACAGCGCGGATGTGCCTCCCAGGTTGCTCAAGGTGAAGAACAGTCTTTTGTGGGAGTCTCCGAACAATTAGACTGATACTCCTCAAGCCTCCAGACAAGCTCTCAAGATCCATGTGGTGGAGGCAGTTTTATAGTCAAGCTTCCAAAACTCCATACACATCCAAATAAAATGTAGCAGTCTACCTTTATTAGGCAAATGTCCCCGGTGTGACAATAAGCACTTAGGAGGCCTAGGGAAAACTGAGCAACGATCTAACCTATCAGTGTAGCATCAAGTGTGGGGATTATGTTTTGCTTATGTGGGCCTAAGCCAACACCTGCTCCTGTGTAAATCAGCATATCCAACCCTGGCACAGCGGGAGCTTCAAATACGTGTTGCCGGTATCACTTCTGTAGCTCCTGATTAAATCCAACTCAGGTAGAGCCTGGGAGAGTTTTTCATTTCGCTGGGAGGTTTAAATAGGCAGCTAATATTTAGGAACACTCTGTGAGTGATAATTGTGCTCACCTCCCCATGTTGCTTTGAAGCTTTCTACACTTTGGGTTAATAGTAGGAGTAAAAAGAAGAGCCACTCAGGAAGCTGACTTAGAGGAAACAGGTCGCTATATGGACACCTACTTCCCTGACCCAGAAGACAGTTTCTCCACGCCACTCCCATTTGCAGTTCCTCCGGTCAGGAGTCTCCCTGGGCATGGAAAGACCAGTGAGTGGGCTGAGCCACATGCTGTGTGTGGACCCCTGAACACAGAGCTGGGAGGAGCCCCTCTGTGCTATGAGCTGGAACCCCCCAAACAAATCATGCTTTCCTTTCGTGGGGATGCTTATAAAGGCAGAGAGGGGAAGCTCTGTATTCCTAAAATTTATATAGTACTATAAG
The DNA here is from genome assembly GCA_021461705.1 of Cryptotis parvus. NCBI lineage: Eukaryota > Metazoa > Chordata > Mammalia > Eulipotyphla > Soricidae > Cryptotis > Cryptotis parvus. The sequence goes on along the minus strand of JAJIBD010027595.1, from coordinate 12,705 downwards.
AAAAGTTTTAAAGACATGCTCATATTTTACTTAGCCATAACAGCGTTGAGATGCAGATTGTGTTCTTCATTCACGTGTGAGGATGTAGGTTCCTGACAGGTGAAGGAACGCTAGTCAGGGTTGGAGCACTGACCACCTCAAACCAAAGGTCGTTCTCATTTCCAGTCGGTGATAGCTTTCTTGCCTTACAATCCCTCAGAGTCAAAGAAAAGAACCATTTTCTTCCTCAATCAAAAAAAGAAAAAAATTAAGCTAAATGTTACACCAAAGCCACTCCTGTGAAACATTTCATTTAAGTCTTGACATTCGATTAGAAAAGCAATCATCACAGCATGACTGTAAATGAATAAAACATTAATTTCCCGTTTTTCCCCGGAGGCAGAAGAGAAGGGCACAAAACCATTATGCAAGTCAGAAATCCCAGCATTTAGTGTCCGATCCTGGGTCTTCTCATTTATAAAGTAGAGTCAGTAACACCTGTTTTCCACTGCAGGACTGCTGGTGTATAATGAAAAATACTTTGAAAAACTATATGTGCCTTCTTAAAATTCTAAAGCCTGTTGACCTCAATCACAAGTTCTTCATCAGCTTAGGGTGCTTTTCAAGATTTTAGGGAACGAGAATCACGTTAATACTGCTATTTCATTTAATCCATGAGTACTTAAAAAATTTTTTTTAAGTGAATCACTGTGCAATAAACCATTGCAAAGCTGTTCATGTTTGAGTTTCAGTCATACAGTATTCCAGCACCCATCCCTCACCAGTGCACATTTCCCCACTCAGTGTCCCTGTTAATATCCGACCCCACTGCCAGGCGCTCTCTCTCTCTCTCTCTCTCTCTCTCTCTCTCTCTCTCTCTTTCTCTCTCTCTCTCTCTCTCTCCCCTCCCTCCCTCCCTGTCCTTCCCTCCCTCCCCTCCCTCCTCTCTCCGCCCTCCCCCTTCTCTCTTCTCTCTCTACTTTTTAACACAGAGCTGAATTTATTTTGAAAGAAATGGGTGTATAGAGAATTTGGGAGAATTTGTCTCTCATGATAGAGTGACTTCAGCTGTTTTCCTGTTAAATCATAGGTAAGCATGTGAGCTGCTTGGAATCCGTGATCCATGCCCAAAATCTCTTAAGTGGGGGCAGCTGAACAAGCGAAAATGTGTGCACTGAGCCCCACTGCCTCCATTACTACACTGGATGGCAGGTTCTGACTCTGAGGTCCAGAACACTAACCCGTTGGATGTGTTCTTTGATATAATGATATTTGACCTCAATAAATTTGAAAGTAAATAGAAAACACTGGAAGAGAGAGAGAGAGAGCTACTAAAAAGAAGAAACTTTCTCAAAATGTTCAGTCTGTACAGCAGGTCAGAATGAAAAATAACAGTTTACCAGATATGAGATGCATTCCCTTTGTTTTGTTTTTGCTTTAGGACCATACCTGGTTCTGTGCTCAGGGATTACTCCTGGTGGTCCTCAGGCTACCTTACAGAGTGTGGGGATCAGACCCAAGTCAGCTGTGTGCAGGGGGAAGCGCCCTGCCTGCTGTACTACTGCTCCAGCCTCAAGAAGCACTTTTTAAAGAATGTATCCAGCAAGGGTTAATATCCAAAACATGTAACGAATGCATGTAATTTAACAGCAACAAGAAAAATATCCGATTGAAAAATCCTATTCTGAGAGACTACTTAATAGGCATTTTCTCTAAAATGACACATAAATAGTTGGCAGGACAACATGAAAAGGTGTTTGGTTGTCATTATTACAGAAATGCAAGCCATAATTACAGTGAGATCTCACCGCTTTGGAATGATTATATAAAAAGGACCAAGAAAATGCAGGATATGGAAAATGGAATCCAGCATACTCTGTTAGTAGGGGGTGCACATTAGTGCAACTGCTGTTATAGTGACTAAAACTATATATAGCTACCATATAACTCAGGTATTCCACTTCTGAGTATTTGCCCAATGAGTATGCAAATACTTCATTTTGCAAAGACTTGATGCACTCTATGTTCATTGCAGCGTTATTTCCAATAACCAAGACAGGAAAACAACTTAACTGTTCAATCATTGTTGAGTAGACAAGGATGTGGTATGTATACACAGTGGAATACTGCTGATATTTTAAAAACATGTAAAATTTTGTACTTGTGAAAACATGGACTAACCTTGAGGGTACTATATATAAGTTAGATGGAGAATGGCAGTCTTGTTGCTGCACTCAAACTGAAGTAAGAGTAAAGAAGCCAAGAAATGAGCAATAAGCCAGAGGAACTTGTTAGTGAACCAAAAGGAAGTTCTGGCGGTCTTTGCAGAGAATAGATTACTCGCAGGTGGTCACCTTTAAATAGCTGAGACTTGGGTTTGAGGCGAATAGGTCCACTGCCTGGTGATGGCGGCATCTGAGGATTTGGTGGTGATGACTTTCACATATATACAGGTAATGAATTATATTGCATACCTGAAGTTTACATGTTATATGAAACAGTGTTGCCTCAGTAACAGTTTTGTTTAAAAAAAAAATCATCCAGTCAACATGTAAAACTCTGCCAAAGGAACTCAGTGTTTTTTTTTCTGAGTACATTTTCAAAATAAGTGTCAGAGAGGACAGGGTAGAAAGGACCTTATAGGGGAATCACACAGGTGTGTTTTTCTAAAAAATTATTTGGCAGTCTAGCTGGGGGAAGCTTACAATTATTCATGCTTCCAGAGGGAGTCATTTCAGTTATAGGAAATTTTCTTCTGGAAATAATATAGTGTGGGTTCCACAAATATTTATCTCTCTGCCATTTGAAAATGACTTGGAAGAACAATGGTAAGGAAAAATTGTTAACAAAAATTAGGATGTAAATTTGTTTATGTAGTGTAATTTATAGAATAGGTACCTATATATAGATACCTATATATATTAGGTTAAAAGTGGCCAACTTTGGTCAAATGAATTTTTTTCTAACTTATATGTAATATTAATATAACACATTTTATAATCAGAAACTTTTTTTTTTTTTTTTTTTTTTGCTTTTTGGGTCACACCTGGCAATGCTAAGGGGGTTTCTCCTGGCTCTGCACTCAGGAATTACTCCTGGCGGGAATTACTCCTGGCAGTGCTTGGGGGACCATATGAGATGCGGGGATCGAAACCGGGCGGCATGAGCCAGCCGTGTGCAAAGCAAACGCCCTACCCGCTGGACTATCATTCCGGCCCCAGAAATTTTTTTTAAGAAGAAGAGAAAGTGTCTTTATTTAAAATGTAAAATAAAAGTTAAAGGTATTGTTAAAATAAAAGTCACAGTGCTCTTGGCAAGTGAAGGAATGCGATAGGCATATGGTTAGGAGGTCATTGATTTAAAAGGACACGCACAGGCCATAGTGTGTGAATCACCATTTTTCTTACTATGAAAAACCCACTTACTTTCTAAAATAGTAGGTCTAAGTTGGAAAATTTAAAGGTATTTAATTTGTACCACGTTTTATAAAGTTGCTTGTATTTTACAGATGAGAAAAGCTTAAAATTAGAGATAGAAAAGGAGAGTTTATTTCTGAATATCACTTGAAATTTTGGTGTTTCTGGAAAAAATAATTGCCAGGAAAAAACATTTCCAGAAGAGTGAGCTAGATTAACTTTGAAGCATTCAGAATTAATTGGACTGTTAAATCATGTCACTTTTTATGTAAATATTCATAAATTAATGTTTAATAATATACAATGTATTGAATACTTTCAAAACACTGAACTTTGCATTTTATTTTACAGTGTAGCTCTTGCAATATATTATCACATCAAAAACAGGTGCGTAATGATCAATATTATACTAAAAAAAATCACAATTTCTGTAATTTTTTTCTTAATTTTCTCCTGTTATATTCCGTTACCTCGGTTGTTTTTTTTTGTTTCTGTTTTTCCCTGTGGGGAGGGCAGGAGTCATCCAAGGTCTGGAAGACTCCTGGTAGGCAGGTCATGTCCCTTTCCTCGCCCTTGCCCCCTTCCCATACTCTGTGGCCTCACTGCTATGACCTAATGCTGTCACCCCAACTCTTTCCAACCCAGGGCATATCCCACCTTGCCCACTGGCAGCAGCCAATCACCTCGCCCTCAGGTGGAACCCAGCTCCGTGAGGTACATATCCCGGGGTTGGGTGCTCTCTGGCGCCCGCTCCAGCACCTTCAACCTAACCTCTCTGCTTGGCCCAGTGGTCCTCTGTAAGTTGAAATCTTTAGTCTCGCCCCCAGAAGGCGGTGGTGAGAAACCCAAAGGCGAACTTCACTCGACTGTCCTCTGGGCCTCCCACCCGCTAGGCAGAGGTCAGAGAAGGCTGGTCTAGATGTCCACACTCTCTGCCCCATTACCTTGCCTCACCATGAGATAATGTATGGATAACTCATATTTTTATAGGATTCTGTTTACCAAAACTTCCCAGGTAAGTGCTAAAATGCTTCTGAGTCAGACAGAGGAAGCCAGATTGGGTTTCTGTGTCTGCTGCCAACAAAAGAGGAGGAAACTGATACTGTTCAGCCTCTTTATTTTCTTTCAGAATAGTTTGTTCAAACTTCTTTCATTTTTCTATAGGAGCTGTACATGATTGCGCTCCGGGTGGGCGGCCACTCGGTGCTGTGATACAGCTCAGGGCGGCGCCACATGCTCTGAGATCTCTCTCACTCGAGCTGTCTCTCTGGCCCATCTCCCTGGCCTACACTTTATCCCTTTATGCAGTAGTATTCTTAAAATTCACTGTGAGCAACTTTATTCTTACCTGGTATGTTCAGGGTCTCATTCTGACTGTGCTTGGGGTCGCTCCTGCTGGTGCAATCCCAGACCTCTCTGGCACTGCTGTGGGCAGCTAACGTGGAAAGTGTTTGCAGCATTTTACTCCAGTGAGAATATTTAGTGTACGTCTTTAGATGAAATACTTTAATAAATTAGAAGTCGTCTCTGATTACAGTCTGGAGATAGTGTTAATTAACTTGAAAGAAGTTAAAATCATTTCTGAAACTTAACCTTAAACATTTTATTTCATCATAACACAGACAAATACATCCATTTGCCAAAATTTTATATCAAGGGTTTTTGTTTCCAGTGTGTCATATTGACTGGCTTATTAGAGTAATTTAGAATACACACCATATGTCATCATTCCTTACTGTTTTTATTTTTAATTTGGGGGATGGGGGAGCTCCCCAGTCTGCTCAGGGAGAACCAGGAGCCCTGCAGGTGATTTTCCACCAGCCATGCCAGTGGCTCAGTGCCCAGGCCATCCCGCAGTGCTGATCAGGAACCTGGGTCAGATGCCTGCACACTAACCACTGTATTACCTGTTGGCCTTACTTTTTATTCAATAGCAAGAAAACTCAAGATACTTGCAAAACAATCTCACTGTACAACCTTTCACATTTAAACCATGCCTTATCTAAGCAAATTTATTTTAGTGATTATCTTTGATTGGATTTTTAAAAATCTTCCTTTCATAAGAACAAAGCCTTTCATTTGCAGTCAGATTTCATCAGTTATTGTGTCTTGATTATGTTATATGAAGAGAGTAGCAGCTGTAGCTGGCAAGAACCAGTTCTGGGATCAAGCTCAGCTGCCGCATGGTTAAGAATCTCGGGTCTAGGTTGAAGATCTGCCACCTTCGTTATGTCGGGCGCTCCGCGGGGTCCCCGACAGTGCCGGGAAGCGAGTTCCCTTCTACCTCCGGGCCCGGCGAGGAATGGATGAGCACTCAGGGATCCGATGAGGTTTTAAAAGACTTTACTTATCACAGGTTCAGGCATACAAATCAGCAAAAGGAAAAACCCGATGCTTAGGATTCCAGGCTAGAACCCCAGCCACGTGTAGGCCAAGATGGCAACCACCACGTGTGAAACTTCCAAGGGGAATAATCGCTCACAAGGCGAAATCCCACTGGGAAGAAGAAGCCTGGGAGGAGCGGGAACCGGCTAGTTTATACCCCCAGCAACTCAGACCTTCCTCCCATTGTTATGGAAAGCAGGGAGGGTCCAATGCCTTTAGGTAGTCCCTCCCTGCATCTCACCTAGGGCCTTTACTGTGCTAATGTTTTGAGCCGGAATGCCTTTGAAATGTAGAGAAGGGGTTTCTGAGATGGCATGTCACTGTACCAAAGATCAACACCAATGCCAGTTAAATATTTCTCCAAGCCTTCACAAGTCTCCTCTACTTCATTGTAGTTTTATATTTTATCAGGAGCCATGCTTGTTTGTTTGGAAGCAAACAGCATTTCTCTCTGGTCTAATTACTTAGGTGTCCTTACGTGGCCAGGCTAATATGCTGGTAAGATCTAGCTAGTCCCACGATGATTGTGATAGCATGGGAGAATATTTATACCAGCTAGTACAGCATACATGGTCAGATAAACTGCCACATTTAGACTACCCCCCTTATCTACGGAGTGATCTGCGGGAGGCAATCCAGAGCAGATGCAGCGGCCCTTAGGAGTCCTGCAACAACTCCCCTGATTAGTTTACTAATAAAAATTGAAAAGGTAAGAAATATTTAGTAATGTACAGAAAATTAAGATAAGAAAAAACAATTCCAATTGCAAAATGATAATACATGTTACTTTAGGATCCTAACTTGTTTTTGGACCCAAAGCAAAGTTCAAGATAAAGTGTTTTTAGCTGTCTGATTATAACGGACTATAGTTTGCATTGTCCATAATTTGTGAGAGTCAATTTGCTATATTTTATGTAAAGTCGGGTGTCTGGAACAAAGTCTGTGGGGCTACTTCTGGAACAGCAATAGCGGTGATCATATGAGTATGAGTCTTTGGAGAGCAGCGATCAGGAACTCGTTGAATTGTCAGGAACACTGGATTGGGTCTCAGGAACACTGGAACAAGTATCTCGAATTCTGGAACAGGAGTCTTGAGTGCTGGAACAGGTGTCGGGAACATCGGTGTGGTATCTTGAACTCTGGAACAGGAGTCTTGAGCGCTGGAGCAGGTGTCCGGAACATCGGTGTGATATCTTGAACTCTGGAACAGGAGTCTTGAGCGCTGGAGCAGGTGTCTGGAACATCGGTGTGGGCGTCTTGCAGGGCTTCTTCAGCAAGGGAACATTGGCACCGGTAACTGTACCTGTAGCTTAGGCGAGACAAAAAACACTTTTCGAGGTTAATCACAAGTAGAGATTTTAAGGCTTTGTAGGGATCCAAGTCTGGGATGGAGAGAAGAATATAAAGAAGCTCCAACATGGGTGGAGCAGGGAAATAAGTATGAGAATTGATGATTTTAAAATTGATAAATCTAGTGGATCAGCAGTGGAGTTGATGAATGTAATAGAGGTTTGTAGTGGTCAGAAACTGAGAAGGTAGTAGTTGAGACATAACATAGACACAACATTAATCACAAACATAATGGTGGCCACCACATGCACACACACGCACACATACATTTGATCGATCAATATCTTACAGCTGTATATGTGACCCATTTAGGGTGATAAATGGTAACGAGTCAAGCGCTTCATAAATATAAAGCCGGCAAATGATGGTGAGAAAGTGTCTTTTCCTGTGAATAGAGCATTGGGAAAAATTAGTTTTGCAAATTATTAAATTTTTAGCGAGCACTGTTTTAGGAGTCTCGGAGTATTGAGCACTGTAGCGCAGGTTTACTGGATTCGAATATCTCATCCTGTGAACAGAATCATTAGAAAAACAATTTTTTATTGATTTAGCAAACATTTTTGTAATGAGCACTGTGATCAGAGTCCACCCATTTTCCACCCTTTTTTTTTTTTTGCAAGAAAGAAAATATTTAGGCTGTAAGGCAAGATATTAGACATGAACCATGATCACAGACTGCAAAACAAGATCATTATTAAAAGGAACCAATCCAGGAAGTTTAAACAGCAACTTGCAATTTAAAATTTAAGACTTTATATTGAAAGAATTAATTGTTTTCTGATTCTTGGAGAATTCTAGTCTTAACAAGTCGCAGAGGGACCCAGAGTTTCTTGGCAGGGTTATCGTCTGTAGAAATGAAAGCATAGCCTCTTCCCCGAATGAGGAGGTGACCTGCAATCCATTTATCATCAATTTTCACCCAGATAGGTGAATTGACTGTTTTTGAGTTTGCATATCTTCTTGAAAGTGACGTTCAGCCGCGGTATAGGGATCTCCTTGAGGTATATTTAAGAAGTTTAAGGTAAATAATGTTAAAGATAAAGAATCCATTGGAGGCATGCTTGTTTTTCGTTGCTTTAATAGCTGAGTTTTAAGTGTTCTGTGGGCACGTTCAACTATTCCTTGTCCTTGTGGATTATATGGAATTCCTGTAATATGTTTGATCTGCCATTCCTCGCAAAAGGATTTGAAGGTTTTGCTGGTGTAAGCAGGACCATTATCTGTTTTTATGGTATGGGGAATACCCATGACGGAGAAGCACTGGAGTAAAAATGAACAAACAGATTTAGCTCTTTCAGACGTCATAGGAACAGCCCATATGAACCGGGAATATGTATCGATGACCACATGAAGGAAAGGTTTGTTGGGAAATAAGTTAGTATGAGTTATATCCATCTGCCACAATTGGTTTGTCTGTAAACCTCGAGGATTTGCTCCTGCTACATGAGATGTACAATGTAAAGGAGCACAGACAGGACAGTTGCGGACAATTTGTCTAGCTTGTCTCCATGGGATGCCATGGTGTACATGAAGGCGGCGGGCATTTGTATGTAGAGTCTGGTGCTCTTCCTCAGCTGATTTAAATACTGGTGCTGCCAAGAGATCTGCTGCTTCGTTTCCTCGAACCATTGGCCCGGGAGTCGGCTGTGAGAACGGATGTGGGAGATGTATATAGGGGAATGTTCTATTTTGGAGGAGATCTTGTAGTTTATGGAGCAGCTCCTGAATTATAGGATTATGGGCATTTAAAGAAGCAGTGACAATTCCAGGAAATAAACCAACTACATATGCAGAATCACTCACCACATTACATGGGCCAGATATATGGGATAGTAAATGTATCAGGGTGGCGAGTTCCACTTGTTGGGCAGATTTATAATTTGTATGCACAGTAGTGGTCAACGAAGGACCTGTAATTCCACCCCTTCCTGATGAGGAGCCATCAATATAATACACTGGAGCATCAGGAATGGGAGAGGAGCGGACAATGGTGGAAATTATAAAAGGTGTCCTTTTCAGAAATTCCCAGGTTTTTCCAGCTGGGTAATGATAAGATATTTCTCCTGAAAAATCTGCTAAAGCTCTCTGAAGGATTTCACTGAGTGGTAAAACAGCTTCAATTTCTTTTTTAGGGTCAGGTAGTACAATTACATGGGGATCATGTCCAAGTAATACTTGGGTTCTTGATCTTCCCTTAATTATAAGATTAGCTATCATCTCAAGGTAAGGTGAGCAGTACGATTCTGCTTGTTATGTAAGTAAACCCATTCTAACGGTCCAGATAATTGGGCTATAGCAGCAGTTGGAGACTCGGGAGTGTTGAAGACCAAGAACCATACCTTTTCTCCGGGATTAAATCTGGAGAGGTAAGATTTTGAAGCCGATTCATGAAAAAATCTAATTCCTCTTGAGCTTTAGGAGTTAGCTGCCTTGGGCTATTTAAAGCAGGATCACCTTCAAGGGTGTGGAACAGGTTACTGAGCTCACAGTTAGGAATACCAAGGGAGGGCGCACCCAGTTGATATCCCCAGCAGTTTTTGAAAATCATTCAAGGTTTTGAGCCTTTTCTGACTAATGGAGATCTTTTTGAGGGCGCACTGTAGTGCGGTCAAGAGCATAAGCCCAAATATTCATATGGAGGCTGCATCTGGATTTTCTCCGGAGCTACTTGTAAGCCAGCCTCTGGTAAAACTGTCATTACATCATTATATAAATTCTGGAGATCTCTGGAATTATCAGAAGCTAGCAGGATATCATCCATGTAGTGGATGATGTATGCCCCAGGAAATTTAGCACGAATGGGTGCAAAACCTCATCAACAAAGTGTTGACACATCGTAGGTGAATTAGTCATTCCTTGGGGCAATACTGTCCACTGGAAACCTACGTAAAGGACCTTTATGATTAATGGAAGGGACTGAAAATGCAAACCTTTTCCGATCATCTGGGTGGATAGGTATGCTGTAAAAGCAGTCTTTTAAATCTATGATAGTGGCCAATCCTTAGGAATAGCTGCTGGAGAGGGAGCCCAGGTTGTAGGGCTCCCATGGGGACCATAGTAGAATTTACATTCCCTTAAGTCAATCAGCAAACGCCATTTGCCTGATTTTTTTCTGTATTACAAAAAACAGGAGAATTCCATTCTGAAGACGTTTCCTCAATATGTCCCTAATTTCAGCTGTTCTTCCACTAGATTTGTTAGCGCCTCTAACTTTTTGGTATTGAGGGCCACTGTGGTGTCCATATAGGTTTGTCAGATTTCCACTGAGTCACGGATAGGTAGTAGGCAACCACAGCGGCCCCCAATTAAAAGGGTTACTTCCGATTGTTAGGCTTATTATGGAGAGCTGGAATTGGTGCTCGACGGGGGTGGACGAGGTATGTGGATTACTGCCCCCCCACTGCTCCAGCATGTCACGACCCCATAAAGTTAAAGGCATAGGGGCTATATAAGGCTGGACCATGGCTACATTCCCTTCAGGGCCAATACCGGTAGCCACCTGGCACTCTGTCGGAGAAGAGAGGAGGAGATATTGCCTACCCGCTCAGGCTATAGGACTTTCTTTAGGGCCCAGTTAGAGGGGCAATACTTGGTGGAGATTATGGATATGTCTGCCTGTATCCAACATGCCTTTGAATTTCCTTTTATAAATTTCGATGGGTATAACTGGCCGCTTGGCCTGAGAAATTCTGGAGTGTACAACTAGATAGTTAGCAGGTGGCTGGTGGGCTTGGTTCTGTGTGGCTGCATAACCAACAATGAATTGGCAGAATGGTTGGTACTGTTTAAGCCACCAACTGTAGATGTTCGGTCTGACTACACGGATCCTCAAAAATAATAATAGTTTAGCAAGTGGTTCCCTTTTTTTAAAAGTCCATTTAGTTGGCACAGATATTGACAGTATTATCTCCATGAGATTCAAGGTCCAGAAGTCCGAAATGCACCATAATTCCCTTAAAATTTCAGCCAATCGCTCCCCTGAATTAAACCCATACTACCTGGGGAGCAGGTCCTTTTATCCCTGTTTTTAGCATGTAGGGGTCTTGACTTGGTTATATTTTTGACAGTCTTGGGGCAGAGAATGCCAGAGACTGCCACTGCCTGATGGGGTAGGCCAGAGAGCATTTATTGACTGTAATTCTGTGGATTCTGATTCGGAGGATATTGGGCAGGTGGGAATGAAGGAGAGTGCCCCTTGGATTCAGCTGGGCCTGGGGCTGGCCCCACCAGTTTCCGCGTGGGGGAGGCATAGGTGTTATTTGAGCCTGGGGAGCTTGTGGAACCTGGGAGGGGGCCATGCTTAACATTTCTAGAAAGGGATTATTAGAATGTTGCCTGTATTGATAATTGTAGAAGATGGGCAATCTCTGCTGGGTGTGTCCCGTTCTTTTCCGCAGATAAAACGGGTTATCTGTCAGATGAAGCCTGAGGCTGACTTGCGCCTCAAGACCGACAGTCTCGGCCCAATGTTTTCCTTTTCTGCACCTTGGGCGCTTATGTCAGGTGGGGCCCTTCGAGGAGTGGAGCTGCGATTATTAGAATAGTTTACTCCGATTATTGTTTATCCTTTGAAATGTATTTGCTTCTCCCCCCTAGAGCTGTCTGACTTGTTTCTCTCCTAGAGCTGTCTGACTTGTTTCTCTCCCTAGAGCTGTCTGACTTTTCATCCCTCTCCTGAATCCTCCTGCTGTATGGGATAAGCCTCTATATCATCCTGTGTTTTATGGGAGGTTAAACCGACATTTCTACAGGCCTTTAGATACCAAGAGGTAAGCCTTTTCCCTAATACCATATAGTAATGCTCGACATTTTTGATTAGCATTCTCATATGCTAAGTTTAGTTTAGGATTTCTTGAGTGGTTGGGTCTTGAACCTGTCTTTGGATTGTTTCATAATCTCCGGCAAAATCAAAGTATGGTTCATCACGACCTAGTAAATTTTTTTATAGCTACCTGGAAATTCTGGTTGGAACCTACTCTTTCCCCACGCCTTTAATGCTGTCGAGCAATTTTAAAATAGAGTTCAGGTAATGCCCTAAGCTTGTTTTGCTTTTTTTTTCCATTCACCTTCACCTTTTGATGGCAAAAGTTATAGTATGGCCCTGATTCCTTTTTTCTCTTCAAAGTGAATCAATATTCTGGTTAACTCCATCTGCATACCACATAAGCCATCATGTACTGTGATTTGTTTAGACAAGTAAAGGCTACCCCGTTTCAGGGAGTCTCTCCCAATACCCACTCCAAACTACTTTACGCTCCAATCAGCTAAATTTTTAAAGTATAAGGACTTGATATTCCAAACCTATGCGGAAGCCTTCCTAAGCAGGGTTATTGCCTCAATTTTTAAGTCTTCATGAATCGGTTTTTACTTTATCTTTAGATTGGTCATGAGAAGATTGCTGGGCTTTGCTCTTTGACTCGAGCTAATCTGTTTTCTCCCCTTCTTCCTCATCAGAGCTTGGCTTAGTATCTGGCAGAGGAACATCTACCCCATTGAGGGTATTAACTCTGGGGAGATTTTCAGCTTAGAATTTACCGCACTCCTCCCAGGTTTTCCTGTTCCTCCTCTAAGTTAT
>JAJIBD010027594.1:0-20842 GCA_021461705.1 Cryptotis parvus | reverse complement strand
GACAATGAAATTAGAGAGGAGATTGGTAGGATGTTTAAGGAGCTCAACGAAAAAATTGAGCAGATGTCCAATAAAAATACAGGAGAACATAAACGAAGCAGTTGAAAGGGCAGTCAATAAACTACGGGAGGAAATGAGAGCAGAAATCAGAACCATGCAAAGAGAAATATCATCACTTAAAACTCAGTAGATGAAATGAAAAACACAATTGGGGCTCTCAACAGTAGGATGACAGCAGCGGAAGAGAGAATCAGTGAGACTGAAGGTGAGCTGCAGAAAGCACTCAGAGAACTACATAAGATGGAAAAAGATCGGAAAATGGATCAGCAACGGAACAGAGAACAATGGGATGAAGCCAGGCGGAACAACATAAGAATCATTGGAGTCCCAGAGGGACAGGAAAGTAAACCGCAAGGAAATTAAAACAGTTAAAAACATCCTGGCTGAAAAGTTCCCCGAGTTAAAGGATGAAGGCATCCAGATCCAAGAAGCCCGACGCGTACCAGCAAGAAGAGAGCCCAATAGAAAGACCCCAAGACACATCCTAGTCAAAGTAATGGATGCCATAGACAGAGACAGAATTCTTCAGGCAGCAAGATCAAAGAGGAAATTGTGTACAAAGGAGCATCCATTCGACTTTCAGCAGACTTCTCAGAAGAGACCCTCCAAGCCCGAAGGCAGTGGTGGGATATAGTAAAAAAACTTAATGAAATGAACGCCTCAGCAAAGAATTCTTTATCCAGCTAAACTCTCACTCAGATTTGAAGGACAGATATACAACTTCTTGGATAAACAACAGCTTAGGAACTTTGTTCTTGCTGTTTTGGATGTGTGCCAGTCTCTGTGGTGTGAGATGGTACCTCATTGTTGTTTTGATTTGCATCTCCCTGATGATTAAAGATGAAGAGCACTTTTTCATCACAGACATGGGGCAGAGCTGCTACTGGCTCTTCCTGTGCCCAGCCGCTCAGAGGCGCCCAGGAGAGATGGAGGGTTCTAGCCCTGGCCCGCCACCCCAGGAGAGCCTCACAACAAGCCAGACGACCCCCTCCTCCATGAGGGCCTCCATTTTCCACATCCGACTTCCCCTCGTCAGAACTCTACGCAACAGACCAGCCTATCACAGCCCGGCTCACTGCGGCCGTGTAGTTCATCAATAAATGCTGCATTTAGAGATGACTACAAGAGTATGCAACCTGCACGGCAGAGCCTGGCAAGCTAGCTGTGTCATATTTGATATAGCCAAATACCAGTAACAATTATAGACTTCATTCCCATGACCTGATGGAATGGTTTGAAGCTCTTTATGTTCCTGGAGCAAGCAGGTGCCCTTGGGTTCTACTACTATGAGACAGGACATATGGAGAGTTACTGGTGCCCGCTCGAGCAAATCGATGATGAACGGGAAGACAGTGATACAGTGATGAAGCACTTTTTCTGACCATTTGTTGAAGAGGATTTCTTTGCTCCACTTAATATTTTTTTGCTCCTTTATCAAAGATTAAGTGGTTGTATATTTGAGAGTGTGTTTCAGGATATTCAGTTCTATTCCATAGGTTTATGGGTCTGTCTCTATACCAATACCACATTATCTTAATTATAACTGCTCTGTAGTAGAGCTTGAGGTTGGGGAAAGTGATACCTCCCATCTTCTTTTTCTCAAGGATTGCTTAACTATTCGTGGGGGTTTATTATTCCATACAAATTCCAGGAGTGTTTGTTCAATTTCTTTGAAGAACCTCGTGGGTATCTTTATAGGGACCGCATTGAATCTGTATAAAGCTCTAGGGAGTATTACCATTTTGATAATGTTAATCCTTCCAATCCATGAGCAGGGATGTGTCTCCATTTCCAGGTCCTTTTTATTTCCTGAAGTAACGTTTTGTAGTTTTCTTTGTAGAGATCCTTCTGTGGAGACTGAAGCCGTCATGGAAGCTCTAGCCAATCTGGGCATTCAAACCCAATACATAAAGATCCTTCGTGAGTTGTATTACAGATTCACCACCAGGATCTCACCATTCTACAAGGAAGTGATCATTGATGTCAAAAGAGGGGTTTGACAGGGTGATACCATTTCACCACCCTCCGCTTTGCTGATGACATCGTCCTAATAACACCAAGCATTAGCCAAGCGGCACAAATGCTGGCTCACTTCGACCGAGAATGTGGAAAGATAGGTCTACAGCTGAATCTAAATAAAACTATGTTTATGAAAAATGAACTAGATCCGGAGGTCCCATTCACTCTCAATGGAACAGACATCTCTGAATGCAGTAGTTATGTGTACCTAGGTCGAGAAGTCAACATGATGAACGACCTAAAACCTGAGCTGCGCAGGAGGAAGAGAGGCGGCAAGGGAATGCCTTCAAAGGCATCGAAGAAATAGCTAAAAGGACAAAAGAAACTCCGGATCCAGGCACATCTCTTCGACTCCACCATTCTCCCTGCATTAACATATCGCCTCAGAGACCTGGGCCCTACGAAAGCAGGATGAAAATGCTATTCGGGTCACTCAAAGAGGAATCGAAAGAGCTATGCTTGGAATATTACGCCTCACTCAAGTGAGAGAAGGAATCCCGAGTTCTGACCTCCGTCGCTATTCCAGAATCAGGGACGCTGTCTCATTTGCCAAGCATAGAAAATCAGATGGGCTGGACATGTAATGCGATTTGGAGACAACCGCTGGACTAGAGCGTTACCGACAGGATCCCACAGGATGTCAAAAGATCATGGGGCCGCCCCTCCTACAAGATGGTCAGACTTCTTCGTCAAGACCCTGAAGGAACGGTTTGAGGCTCTTCATATTCCTGAATCAACCAGATGCCATTGGGCTACATTGGCACATGATAGGGTCCAATGGAAATGTTACTGATGCCGGCTTGAGCAAGTCGATGAATAACGGTATTCCAGTGATCAAGTGAACGTTTTGTAGTTTTTTTGTAGAGATGCTTTACATTCTTTGTCAAACTGATTCCTAGGTATTTGTTTTTCTGTGGCGTAATTGTGAATGGGATAGTTTTTTTTTAATGTCCCTTTCTTCTCTTTCGTTGTTTGCATATAGGAAAGCCATTGACTTTTGGGTATAGATTTTGTACCCTGCCACTCAGCCGTATGCATCTATTATTTCTAGGAGTTTTTTTGGTAGAGAGTTTAGGGTTTTCCAGGTATAATATCATGTCATTTGCAAATAGTGACAACTTGGCTTCTTCCCTTCCTATCTGTATGCACTTAATGTCTTTTTCTTCCCTGATTGCTAGTGGCAAGTACTTCCAGTACCATATTGAATAGAAGTTGTGAGAGTGGGCAGCCTTCTCTTGTGCCTGATCTTAAGGGGAAGGCTTTCAGTTTTTCCCCATTGAGAATGATGCTCACTGTGGGCTTTAGTAGATGGCCTGGATTATCTTGAGGAAGATTCCTTCAATCCCCATTTTAAGGAGAGTTTTTATTATGAACGGGTGTTGAATCTTGTCAAATGCCTTCTCTGCATTTATTGATATAATAATATGGTTTTTATTTTCTTTTTGTTGATATGATGTATTATGTTGATTGACTTGCGGATGTTGAACCATCCTTGCATTCCAGGGATGAATCCACTTGGTCATGGTGTATAATCTTTTTGATGACTCTTTGGATTCTATTTGCTAGTATTTTGTTGAAGATCTCAGCATCTGTGTTCATCAGGGAGATTGGTCTGTAGTTTTCCTTTTTGTGACATCTCTGTCTGCTTTGGGTATCGGGATGATATGTGCCTCGTAAAAGCTATTTGGGAGTGTTTCTGTTTCTTCAATTTGCTGGAAGAGCTTGAAAAGGATTGGGAGTAGGTCCTCTTTAAAGGTTTGGTAGAATTTATCAGAGAGATGCAAATCAAAACAACAGTGAGATACCACTTTACACCACAGAGACTGGCACATATTCAAAAGAGCAAGAACAACAAGTGCTGGCATGGATGTGGGGAAAAGGGGACTCTCATCCATTGTTAGTAGGAATGCCGGCTGGTACAGCCTTTCTGGAAAAACAATATGGATATTCCTCCAAAGACTAGAAATTGAACTCCCATTTGACCCAGCCATACCACTCCTGGGAATCTAGTCTGGGAAACCAAAAATACACAGTGGAAACACCATCCCTACTTTTATGTTTATAGCAGCATTATTCACAATAGCCAGAATCTGGAAGCAACCAGAGTGCCCGAAAATCGATGACTGGATAAAGAAGCTTTGGTACATCTAAACAATGGAATACTATGCAGCTGTTAGGAAAAAATGAAGTTATAAAATTTACCTATAAATGGATGGACATGGAGAAGATTATGTTGAGCGAAATTAGCCAGAAGGAGAGAGACAGATACAGAATGACTGCATTTATCTGCATAACATAAATATATATGTACATATTATGATACCAATATCCAAGGTCAAGTGAAACATATATCAGGAGGTCTTGTCAAAGGTGGAAATTATCACAAACGTGTGGGAGTGAGAGGCTAGGTAAGACAGAAAATGGAACAGTGTGCTAACAATTGTCGAGGGTACTAATGCCAACCTAGAACTGAGCATTAAATAGGGGGGCAAAAAGATACACATTACAACCCTTTAATGTATGTTCTGTAATCCATAGTCTGGAGGGAAAGGAAAAGAGAAAGAGAGAGAAATGGAAAGAAATAAAGAACCTGCCAAGGAGGAGGGCTGGGGGGCGGGGAGGGAACCGGGGGCGTTGGTGGTGGGAGATGGGCACTGGTGGCGGGATGGATGCTGGAACACTGTATGACCAAAACCCAAATATGAACTTTTTAATTGTATATCTTTGTAATTGTAAAAATAAAAAATAAAAAAAAGGTTTGGTAGAATTCACTGATGAATCCATCTGGACCTGGGCTTTTGTGTTTGCGGAGACTTTTGATTACTGATCCCATGTTCTTGATGGAGATAGGTTTGTTGAGGTATTCCAATAATCTTATTGCAGACTTGGGAGGCTATAGAAATTCAGGAATTTGTCCATTTCTTCTACGTTCTCTTGTTTTGTGGCATACAGGCTCTCATAGTAATCTTTGATGATTTTTTTGAATATCTGTGGTTTCTGTTGTGATGTCCCCGTTTTCATTTCTGATTCTATTTATTTGGGTTCTCTCTTTTCCTTTTCTTACAAGTCTTGCAAGTGGTTTGTCAATCTTGTTTATTTTTTCAAAGAAAGAACCAGCTTTTTGGTTTCGTTGATCTTCTGGATTGTTTTTTGACATTCCATCTCATGATTTCTGCTCTAAGTTTTATTATTTCTTTCTTTCTGCTTGGTTTGGGCTCCTTTTTGTTGATAACTCTCTAATATCTTAAGTTGTGAAGTCAGACTGCTTGTGATGGCCTTTTCTTATTTTCTGATGAATGCTTGAAGAGTTATGAAGTTGCCTCTTAACACTGCTTTTGCTGTATCCCACAAGTTCTGGTAATTTCATGTCTTCAGTCTCATTTTTTTCCTGGAATCTTTGGATTTCCTCTTTGAATTCTTTTATGACTTGCTGGTTGTTCAGTAGTGAGCTATTTAGTTTCTAGGTGCTTGGTATTAGTCTCCGTTCTTGTGTATGATTAACTTCTATTTTCAGTGCATTATGGTCTAAAAAATAGTTGGTACAATTTCTATCTTCTTGATTTTATGGAGGTATAATTTATGGATCAGCATGTGATCTATTTTGGAGTATGTTCCATGTGCACTGGAGAAGAAAGTTTATTCAGCTTTTTGGGGATGAAATTCCCTGTATATGTCTACCAGCCCTCTTTCTTCCATCTCTTCTTTTAGGGTCAGTATTTCCTTGGTAAGTTTCAATCTTGTTGATCTATCCAGAGTTGATAGAGCAGTGTTGAAGTCTCCAACTACAATTTTGTTGCTGTCAATGTCTTCTTTGAAGTCTATTAGTAGTTGTTTTAGGTATTTTGCTGGCCCCTCATTGGGTGCATATATGTTTAGTAGTGTGATTTCTTCCTGATATATATATCCCTTGACTATTAAGGAGTGACTTTCACTGTCCCTTCTGACCTTCTTCAGCCTGAAGTCCTATGTTGTCGGATACCTGTATGGCTACCCCGGCCTTTTGGAGGGGTTGTTTGAGTGAAGGATTGTTTTCCAGCCTTTTATTTTGAGCCTGTCTTTGGTCCAATTGTTCAGGTGTGTTTCTTGAAGGCAGCAGAATGTCAGATTCAATTTTTTGATCCATTTTG
Source organism: Cryptotis parvus (assembly GCA_021461705.1). Lineage (NCBI taxonomy): Eukaryota > Metazoa > Chordata > Mammalia > Eulipotyphla > Soricidae > Cryptotis > Cryptotis parvus. Next base: position 14,636 of record JAJIBD010027594.1, on the reverse strand, counting down.
CCACTCTGTGTCTCTTAACTGGTGCATTTAGACCGTTGACATTGAGAGAGATTATTGTCATGGGATTTTGTGCCATCTTTCTGTATAGGTTGGTTGTTCTTTTGGGTTTTGTCTCTCTTAGAGTAGCTCTTTCAGTCCTTCTTTTTAAGGTTGGTTTTGAGTTTACAAAGTTCCTACGCTGTTGTTTATCCAGTTGAGCCGGTTAAATAATTCTTGCTGAGGCATTCATTTCATTGAGTTTTTTTACTATATCCCACCACTGCTTTCGGGCTTGGAGGGTGTCTTCTGAGAAGTCTGCTGAAAGTTGAATGGATGCTCCGTTGTATACAATTTCTTTCTTTGAATTGCTGCCTGAAGAATTATGTCTCTGACTATGGCATCCATTATTTTGACAAGGATGTGTCTTGTAGACTTTCTATTGGTATCTTCTTGCTGGTACGCATCGGGCTTCTTGGATCTGGATGCCTTCATCCTTTAACTCAGGGAACTTTTCAGCAAGGATGTTTATAACTTTTTAATTTCCTTGGGGTTACTTTCCTGTCCCTCTGGGACTCTGATGATTCTTATGTTGTTCTGCCTGCCTTCATCCCATTGTTCTCTGTTCCGTTGCTGATCCATTTTCTGGTCTTTTTCCATCTTATGTAGTTCCCTGATTGCTTTTTGCAGCTCATCTTCCGTCTCACTGATTCTCTCTTCTGCTGCTGTCATCCTACTGTTGAGAGCCCCTATTGTGTTTTTCATTTCATCTACTGAGTTTTTAAGTGATGATATTTCTATTTGCATGGTTCTCATTTCTGTTCTCATTTCCTCCCATAATTTATTGACTCCCCTTTCAACTGCTTCATTTATGTTCTCCTGTATTTTATTGGGCATCTGTTCCATTTCTTCGTTGAGCTCGTTAAACATCCTAATCATTTTTTCTCTGAAGTCTTTGTCAGAGAGGTTACGCACGTCTGCATTTTTTTTCAAGTCTTCAGGGTTGATTCCTTCATCTGTTCTTCGAACTGGGGATCTGCATTGTTTCCCCATGGTGTTGCTGTGTTCAGGATAGATTCCTCTAGAGTATTGTTTCTTTTCTTGAAGATATTACCTTCCCTTGGCTGAATTTCCCGTGCCATCTGCACCTCCCAGGGTGAATACCTGAGGTGGAGACAGGCTGGTGTGAGAGTACAAAACATCCGTTTACTTCCCCTGCCACTCAGACTTCTGGGGGTTGTAGTTCCACCTTTTGCCGAGGCCTGGAGCTCTACCACCACCACAGGCATCCGCCCAGCCAGCCGCACTCCCCAGGGAGAATATCTGAGGCAGAGACAGGCTGGTGTAATGGATGTCCATATTGTTTTTCATAAAGGCTGCACCAGTCTACATTTCCACCAGCAGTGAATGAATGTGGGTCTGGCATGTCTCTCTTCTGGGGTAGCTGGCATGGAGGTGGAGGAAAGGACGGAGGAGCCCAAATCCCTGCTCAAAGTCTGGCCAGCATGGCCCCTCCTCCGCATATGTGAGCGAATCCTTGGGGCAATGTTGGATTAGGCCAGGGGCTGGCCTAGCCCCTTACCAAATACTGGAGGTCAGCTCCATGGGTTGCTTCCACATGAGGCTGAGTGGCGCAGCTGTGAGTCTGGAGTGACTTATATATCTTGAATATTAACTTGTTATCAGATGAATTTTAAATTAATAATTTTTCCAATTCTGTGGGCTGTCTTTGTATCTTAGTTATTGTTTCCTTTGAGATGCAGTAGTTTGTTTAATATAATACCACTTGTTTATTTTGCTTCCACTTGATTGGTCAGTAATGTTTCATATTTGAAGATACCTATAGCTTCAATGTCATGGGGAGTTCTATCTATATTTTCCTCTATGTGCCTTATGGATTCATGTCTATTATAAAGATCTTTGAACCATTTTGGTTTGACTTTCGTACATGGTTTTAAAAAGAGATCCGAGTTGATTATTTTATTTTAGTTTAATATTTTGCAGGTAGGTTACCAGTTTTCCCAGCACCACTTGTTGAAGAGGCTTTCATTCATCCATATGGTATTTTTTGGTCCCTTATTTAATATTAAATGATTCTATACCTGAAGGTGTGTCAGGATATGCAATGCTATTCCAGTGATCTGAGGTCTGTCTTTATTCCAATACCAGGCAACTCTTGAAGATGAAAAATCAGTGAGGTGTCTGTGCCCTCTTCCAGGACATGCAATAAGCATCCCAGAATTAGTGGGTTAAGACCCCGGAGACCATGGAAGCTGCCCTAGTCTTGGTGAAGAACCTCAATCAGGCACATTGGATCTGCAGCTTGGGTTTTGCCCACATACATCCCTATCTCTGTGATTTTCTGGAGTGATTTCCCATTTGTTAGACTAATTCAAAAAGGTGGCTGACCATCACCTAACTAGTCTCATAGACTCTGTGTTCAGGGACCACTCCTTATAAATTCTGGGGACTATATAGGATTGGACCTAGGTCAGTCAAGTGTAAAGTCAACACCCTGTCCACTATATAACAACAACAAAAATATAAACAAATATCAGGGACTGTCTCCACAAAACAGGCCAATGTTCTAGGATGCCGAGAGAGATAATCTGGCAGGATCCATTCAGCTTTGATAAAACTAAAATCAGGATGGGATGGGGGCTTGGAGAGATACCCGTGAAATACAGGTAAATTCATGGAGAAGAGAAATGCAAATATGAATTCACTTTAATCTAATCTCTTAGGATAAACTCTTATTAAGAAAGTTTTTTTCAATGGACCCATTGTCTACAGGGAAATCAGCTTAGAGCTGGGGTAGCAGGAGGAAAGTGTGCCTAATGAGAAGGCACAGTGGTGATAAATATCCCCTCTGATGTTGACCTTTAGTTCCTCCAACTAGGGCTGCACAGAACAAGGCTGTGCCTTCTCATTCCTACTCTGACTTTTGGGTGAACACTCTTCTCCCTTTTGGTAGTTCCATAGGGGAAGAAGAACCCATGAAATATCCAGTGAGGAATTCATATTCCCAAACATAGACTTTCTTCTCAGAGACACATCCAGGTAAAAGATTGCCACTTTATTCTGGGTTACTTAATTACTTAGAATTGGTGTGATTAGCATGTTCCATGTATGTGTCTGTTTCATGCAGCATACAAGAATCACTGCTGACAGCTTAAGTTAATCACTGCTGACATAGTCAGTAAATGGGAAGCAAAAATATTCTTCCAGAAGTATTTGATCATGTGAAGGCACTGTGCTAATTGCAGGGGCAGAAAATGTGATTAGTGCGGTAAATAATGTGGTCACTGCCATCATATGCCTGCTGACAGTTCCCTGCACTCTTAGTGATCATAACACATTTTTGTACACATTGTATTCTTGCTTCACAGCTCTTTTGCTTTATTATGCCCTCTTGACTTTTGTGTTCAAATACATTTGGAAGAGATCAGTCATCTTTTCCCTCCTGTAGCAGGCATCCTTTTGCATTAACAATATAGTGACTGGTTTTACTTGAGTATATATCATTTACATTTAAAATGAAACAAATGAAAACATTAGATACTGCTTTCTCCTTTGTGCTCAGAAAGTATGATTTTTATATTTCAAATTAGGTTTATTTCAAGTTTAATCTTTTATGGGAGATCCAACTTCAATGTGACTGAATTATGATCTATACACATTTTACTAAATTATTTATTTTTTGGCAAAGCAAGATACCTTTATTTACTTTATTTCATTATCGGTTTAGGTTGTTTAGGCCACACTGTTCAGTGCTCAGGGCTTAATCCTGACTCTGTGCTCAGGAATTATTATGGTATGATCAGGGAATTATGAGGATGCCAGGGATCAAACAAAGGTCTGCCATATAATGCAAGTCCACTGCCCACTGCACTTTTTAATTTTATTAAATTTACTTAGAAATAATTTTTATTTTATGGACTTTACTTAGAAATAGGTGATGGGAGAGAAAGAGAGAAATACTTGTTCAAGAGAGAGCACAGCTTTCTCCACAGGTGGAAAGCAAATAAGCAAAGTCAAAAGAGAACATGAGTTTGAGAGAGCAAACCAATATTATAATGAATATTTTATATATTTTTCAGAATACAGGCTTAGTTTTTTTATTACGTTTTAGTGCAATTATATGAACCCAGAATATTTAACATAGCTGAATTTTCCTGCTCCTCCTCCTCCTCTTCTTCTTCTTTACCCTCTTCATTATCAGCATCTTTATCCCAATCTTCCTCTTCAGTTTCGGGAGATACGCACACCTAGTACTCAGGGCTCACTCATGCTTCTGTACTCAGTGATGACTCCTGACAACTCAGGGGACCATATATAGTGCCAGTGGTTGAAAAGCATTCAGCTGTGTGTTAGGTGCCTTAATCCCTATAGTATCTCTCTTGCCCAGTCTTTATTATTTCCTAAATTTTCATAGTGTTATATTCTTTCCAGTAAAACTGCACACATTGATGAAATATCAAAAGTGAACCGAAAGTAGTACCAATGTGTTCTATTGATAGTTGACTTTTCAATGGAGAAACAAGAATGAAATAGGGCACAACATCATATATAAATATATATATATTTTACATCATATATAAACACATATAAAAGGCTAGGGAGAAGCCGTAGCCCAGTGAAGCTTTGGAAGAAAGGCTTTATTCTCCATTTGCGGAGCACACTAGGGATATTAAGTCAGGAGATGGATGATCAGATCTCGTAGAGAGCGAGATACCATTGAACATCATTGAACACCAGAAAAGGAGTACCAGCTTGAGGAATATGGGCAAGGCAGAAGTCACTGAGATAAGACTGGAATTAGGAGAGAGGTATGGAAACAAAGGAGACATTTGAGAGGAAAAAGAATACAATTAGCCCAGTCTCATCCACATGAATCTCACCCTCACATTCCTTTATTACAGAAAGGAACGGGTAATAATCCACAAGTATTAGTAGCAACTGCCATATGAGGTGGCTAATGTTTGAGTGAGATTATTACCATTGTGAATGGTTTAGCTAAGATGTCCAAGTACAAAGTATTGGAATTTGATCACTTCTTGATCATTTGATCACTTGAATCCCATTTTTCCTCAATTTGCTCGAGCGGGTGCCAGTAACATTTCCATTGAACCCTATCATGTGCCAATGTAGCCCAATGGCATCTGGTTGATTCAGGAATATGAAGAGCCTCAAACCGTTCCTTCAGGAGAGTATTTCAAGCCCAGGAATGCTTGAGCGACAGACGCAGATACACCCGGCAGAGCAGATACCATTACCTCCAAATTACCATGAATATTCTACCCTCCCCTCTGAGGAAGCCCTACAAGGAACTTGATAAAGATTACAAATCCACTTCTTATTACAAAAGTTGTGGATCATTAAATATAGGCTTTCATGAATGTTATTTTGAAATACCATTTTTCCTATATTTGTAACTCTAATTTTTGGACTTTTTTATTCTCTTTGGCTAAACTATTTTATCAAGAGGATGTCTCAGTGCTGTACGATATTGCTCATCTCATGGGGATGGTTACTTTTTACTGCCTCATTAGCTCTTCTTGGTATCTAGGGAGACACTTGAGTTGGAATGATGCCAGAATCAAGGAAGCCATCTTCAAGGCACAGTCTCTCAGGACCATGTGGCTAATTTCATTTCTTCCCCTTGGCCCTTTTCCAGATTTTCTGATTAACTGATATTTACCTACATCACTCAATGACCAGAAAGATAACAGTCATATGAAAATGCAGTCCTATGTGTACAAATCCATGGAGGATCACAAAAAGAATTTATATAACATTTATTTATGTTTGAGAAAAGGTGCTTTGATGTTTAGTGCTTGTCTTTATCACAGATTATCACTAATTATGGGTGAAATGAGAGCAGAATGGCATGGTTCAGTAGGCCATAGTGTGTACCTGCAGGAGTGAGCGTGTATATGTGTGAGAGTGTGTGCCCCTGAGTGTGTGCCTGCAGGAGTGAGCATGTATATGTATGAGAGTTTGATTGTTTGTGGTGAATCATATGTGAGTGTGGGTAGATGTGAATGGATGCATGTGTTACCTGTAAGCATGGATTGAGTGGTTATAAATGTGGAAAAATGTGTGTGAAGTGGTGTGTGAGTATGTTAGTGGGAAGGTGATAAGTGACTCTGTCTGTGACTGTGACTAGGTGTATATGTGTGAGTATGACTGCATATGTATGTCAAAAGTTTGGGTTTGTGAGTGTGCTCATATGTATGACTAGCTGTGAGGGTCATGCTTGAGTTCCTAACCCACAACGTAACCTTGAAATAAAATGCAGATTCTAATATTCATACTGTATGAAAAGACAGTCCTCTTCTAGTCCTCAGGACGGGAGTGCTGGAGCACCCTGTGAATAAGGGTCCCTGTGAGCTGAGGGTGCAGCAGCAAAGGGTGCTCTGACGACACCTCCCCTTACACTGTCTCAGCCTCAAACACCAGTTTCCTTCCACCTCAGCCTGGATCTCTTAATTAAGAGTCTTTACAAGGTCTTTGTACTGGCCTTCCCAAAGATGGATACGCATTTGGCTGGAAAATCTCTTGACTCCTATCCTAAATTCCTGTGGTTTCTATTCAAATGTTTGCTGACATGCCTGAAAAACACACTGAAAAAATAATTCCCTCATATTTTTCTCCTTTATACCTTCTTAAATGCTCTCAGGTCGCTGGGCACAAAGTGATCATTAACATGGCTGATATATTTCTAATCTGCTCACCATAGTTGAACTATAGGAAATTTCTTTAAGTGTAGGAATGCCAACTTACGTGCCACATGTGGCAGTTGTCAATTTAGCTTGTCAATACAAATAACTGCTGTCATTTAAACGTGGAGCAAGATGAGAGCAAAACAAAAGGCCCTACCCAAGTGTCAGTAATAAGATTCCCTCTACATGGACAAATTTGGGAGGAGTAACTGAAGGGACAGTAAAGCAGTTGGGAGCTTGCTTTGCATGCAGTAGTCCTGGGTTCTATTCCTGACACCACATATGGTTCCCTGGACTCCACCAGGAGTGATCCCTGAGAATAGACCCAGGAGTAAAGCCCTAAGCAGAGCTGGATGTCCCCCAAAAAAAAAATCCCAGAAAAAATATGAAAGCAATTGCAGATACTTGGTTATGAATCTAAAACAGTAAAACGACATTAGTAAAATTATTTTTTAAACTTTTGAATATGTTTTATTTTCTTCCTGATAGTCAACTCAACTCCATGGAACCAGGCAATGACACAGGCTCATCAAATTTTCTGCTCCTAGGATTTTCAAACAGAGACGAGCTGCAGGTTGTCCTATTTGGTTTATTCCTCTCCATGTATCTGATCACTGTGCTTGGAAACCTGCTCATCATCCTGGCTGTCAGCTCAGACTCCCATCTCCACATGCCCATGTACTTCTTCCTCTCCAACCTGTCCTTTGTGGACATCTGTTTCACCTCCACCACGATCCCAAAGATGCTGCTGAACATCCAGACAAGAAAAAAAGGCATCACTTACGCAGGCTGCATTACCCAGATATACTTTTACCTACTCTTTGCAGGACTGGACAATTTTCTCTTGGCTGTGATGGCCTATGACCGCTATGTGGCCATCTGCCACCCTCTGCACTCACGGTCATCATGAACCCTCAGCTCTGTGGGCAGCTGGTTCTGATATGCTGGGTCACAGGTGTCCTGTGCTCCTTGCTACAGTGCTTAATGGTGTTGCGGCTTTCCTTCTGCGAAGATAGGAAAATACCTCACTTTTTCTGTGAACTCAACCATGTGTTTCAACTTTCCTGTTCTGACACCTTTATTAATAACTTAGTGTTATACATTGGAGCTGTACTGCTGGCTGGTGGCCCTGTCACTGGAATCCTCTACTCTTACACTAAGATTGTTTCCTCCATCCATAGAATCTCCTCAGCTCAGGGCAAGTCAAAAGCATTTTCCACCTGTGCATCTCACCTATCAGTGGTCTCCTTATTTTACTGCACAGCCCTAGGTGTATACCTCAGCTCTGCAGGTGGCCAAGACTCACACTCAAGTGCAACAGCCTCAGTGATGTACACGGTGGTCACACCCATGTTGAATCCCTTCATCTACAGTCTCCGAACAAAGACATCAAGGAGGCTCTGAAAAGGGTGTTCATGAAGGAAACTACAAACAGACCACTAGCCTAGGGCGACAGAATCACCACAAAATTCAGAGATCTAAATCTCAGAGTCAGAAATGGCCTTAGTAATAAGGCTGAAAAACAGAACTTGCTTTATGTTTATATCATGAAATTTCTACGTTGGCTCTGGATTACTCTCTTTATGTGTGGACAACGAGTCATTAAAAAGTTCTACTCTCTCAGTAGGCAACAGTTTGTCTTTGTTGTTTTCCTACTTCCAGTGCTTTATACCAGCTTGGTCACAAATGTTGGAAATTCCCATTTACTTATGATTGCATGTGGAAGGAAAATGAATTTAAACATTTAAAAAAATGTAGCTCTCTAAAAAGCAGGCAATATATGGTGGTAGTTCGGATCACAGCCCGACTCGTGCAGCCGCTTGCAGCCACGCGGTTCATCAATAAATGCTGGATTTAGAGATGACTACAAAAGTATGCTACCCGCATGGCAGAGCCTGGCAAGCTACCAGTGTCATATTTGATATCCCAAATACCAGTAACAATTTTAGACCTCATTCCCATGACCTGATGGAATGGTGTGAGGCTCTTTCTGTTCCTGGAGCAAGCAGGTGCCCTTGGGCTCTACTAGCATTAGACAAGACATATAGAGATGTTACTGATGCCCGCTCGAGCCAATCGATGATGAACGGGAAGACAGTGATACAGTGATACTTAATAAGACAGTACTTATATTTTATAATACTATTTTCATCAACATATATCATATCAAATAACATTTTTCCATTTTACTAACAAAGGTATCATCAGTTGTCTCCTGCCTATGGTGAAATTAATAACACTGGATTGTCAAGATATATAATTTCATGGTAGAGGAAAACATGACCCTCAGTGTTTACTGGGGTTCTTCACCCCTTCTGCATCACTGTATGAACTGCACTCCCTGAAAATGACTTTCCACTTTGGAATTTTGTTTACAAGCAGGTCAGTGTCCACAGAGCTTCCGGTCCATGGCAGCATGACCTGCAGTAGAACTCTTCACAGACACATTTGTCAGTAGCTGTGACACTGATGGGAGTTCACCCCCAGTAGGATTTATACCCACATAGGGATGTTGGGTCAGGGGATGAGATCCATTGTTTGTACTGGTTTTTCATATTGAATATGCAACAGACAGCTTGTCAGGCTCTGCCATGTGGGCAGGATACTCTCAGTAGCTTGCCAGGCTCTCTGAAAGGGGCGGGTGGAATACTCTTGGTAATTTACAGATGACCCGTGCTACTGCATGCAACTGGGAGAGCTGGTAGCAGCTCTGCCCTCCGTATTCTGTGTCTCTGATTCAAGCATACCTAGGCTTGAAATAGGTTTCTCTGTAGGGTGGGTCTCTGAGAAGCTGGGCTCTCTGACGAGCTGTGGAGTCGAGCTGTGGATGATGAAAAAGGCTGCCAACATGGTGCAGGGGTTCCTCTGGATTCTTCTGAGATTTTATTGGGATGGTGGGCCCAGGCCAGAACCTCTGGCTCTGGGCACATCTCTCCCATTCTCCACCATTCTCCCTGAATTAACATATGCCTCAGAGACCTTGGCCCTACAAAAACAGGATGAGAACGCTATTTGGGTCTTCCAAAGAGGAACCAAAAGAGCTATGCTTGGAATATCATGCCTCATTCAAGTAAGAGAAGGAATCCCGAGTTCCCACCTCCATTGATTATTGATGGCAGGGACCATGTCTCATTTGCCAAGGTGTCAAAAAGCAGATGGGCTGGACTTGTGAGGCAACTTGGAGACAACCATTGGAGTAGAGCTGTTACCACCTGGATCCCAAGGAATGTCAAAAGATCACATGGCTGCCGACCTACAAGATGGCCAGACTTCTTTGTCAAGACGCTGAATGCCCGCTTGAGCAAGTTGACGAATAACGTGATGTCAAGTGATGAAGTGATCAAGGGATGATGGATTAACCACATTTAAAATACTATTATAAATTATATCATCATGTTTTTGCTTTAAAATTCTCAACATCTTTGAAGTAAACTACTGCCTTGTATACTTTTTTAATAAGTAGGAAATGGATGGTGGCTGATCCTTACGGTTCATTATCTCCATATATATCACTCAATGTGACTACATGTGTCAAAATCTGAAACTTTATTGTCATAGATGAGAAATTCTTTGTCAACCTCCAAATTAATTTAAAAAATTTTCAACTGCTTATGCTGAGAAAAGTGTTTATACAGAAGATAAGTTAATAAACCTCAGTTTTCAGAAGAGTATTTGCCTGTAAACTATCTGTATTCAAGCTAAAACGCAAATATGAAATTCCTTCTCTGTGAATTAAATGAAACATGTGCATGGTATTCTTGGAGTCAGAAGCCTGCCATCATTCTATATGGTCTAAAAATTAAGAGAGTTGTAGGGCTAGGGCCTTTTAGAGTATATATGTAAAAATAATTTACATTGTTATTGCAAGCTCACTATAGTGTGAAGTAATCTAAATACATTTATTACAGTTCAAAAAATTCTGTAATGAGGTAATAGATGATAGCAAATGCTTCCATAAATAGGTGTTGCTTGTTCAAAATTCATACAAATATGTCATTCTCCCACTTGCTGAAGAACATAAATATTTCATAGCTTTCAGCATTATATATATAACAAAAGTCATTATTGGGAGGTTGCAAAGAAGGATTTCATACAGTTACTCAGTCTTTGTTTTTAGATAAACTGTTCAATCACATTTTTAGAAGCCAACGGAATTCAAGGAAAAGAACACTAATAGACAATTTGAACTCTCACACCAGCCAGTCTCCTCCTCAGGTATTCTCCCTGAGGGGTGCGGCTGGCCAGGGGCGCCTGAGGTTGTGGTAGAGCCCCAGGCTTAGGCAGAAGGTGGAACTACAACCCCCAGAAGTCCGAGCCGAACCGGAAGTAAACGGACATTTTGAACTCTCACACTGGCCAGTCTCCGCCTCAGGTATTCTCCCTGGGGGTTGCGGCTGGCCGGGTGGGTGGCCGCTCACAAGGCTGCTTATTAATACAAAAGCTAGGAAATTCAACACCAAGGGAGTATCAACACCAACGGGAAGATCACGATCTTCCCGTTGGTCATCTATTTGCTAGAGCGGGCACCAGTAATATCTCCTATGTCTGTACGCCAGTAGAGCCAGGGCATAGGCTTGCTACAGGAACATAAAGAGCCTCAAACCATTATATTAGGTAATGGGAATGACCTAATATAATTGTTACTGATTTGGCATATCATATACAACACGGAAGCTTGCCAGGCTTGTCGGCGGAGGGCAAACTATTTTAAACACCTCCAAATAAAGCATTTATTGATGAACCGCACGGCCGCTTGCAGCATCTGTGATGGGCTGACTGCTGGGTGGAAGAAACAGTACACTAAAGGAATCTATCCCTGAACACCACAACACCATGGGGGAAAAAACACAGATCCCCAGTTCGAAGAACAAATGAAGAAATCAACCCTGAAGACTCAAAAAGAATGCAGATGTGCATGATCTCTCTGACAATAAATTTAGAGAAGAAATTGGTAGGATGTTTAAGAAGCTCAATGAAAAAATGGAGTAGATGTCCAATAAAATACAGGAGAACATAAATGAAGCAGTTGAAAGGGCAGTCAATAAATTATGGGAGGAAATGAAAGCAGAAATGAGAACCATGCTATAGAAATATCACTTAAAAACTCTATAGATGAAATGAAAAACACAATAGGGGCTCTCAACAGTAGGATGACAGCAGCGGAAGAGAGAATCAGTGAGACTGAAGATGAGCTGTAGAAAGCACTCAGAGAACTACATAAGATGGAAAAAGCCCAGGAAATGGATCAGCAATGGAACAGAGAACAATGGGATGAATCCAGGCAGAACAACATAAGAATCATCAGAGTCCAAGAGGGACAGGAAAGTAACCCCAAGGAAATTAAAACAGTTAAAAACATCCTGGTTGAAAAGTTCCCGAAGTTAAAGGACGAAGGCATCCAGATCCAAGAAACACAATGTGCACCAGCAAGAAGAGACCCCAATAGAAAGGCCCCAAGACATATCCTAGTCAAAGTAATGGATGCCATAGACAGACACATAATTATTAAGGCAGCAAGATCAAAGACAGAAATTGTATACAAAGGAGCATCCATTCGACTTTCAGCAGACTTCTCAGAAGACACCCTCCAAGCCCGAAGACACTGGTGGTATATAGTAAAAAAACTCAATGAAATGAATACCTCAGCAAGAATTCTTTATCTGGCTAAACTCTCATTCAGATTTGAAGGAGAGATATACAACTTCTTGGATAAACAACAGCTTAAGAACTTTGTAAAATCAAAACCAATCTTACAAGAAGGACTGAAAGAGCTACTCTAAGACGAGACATAACCCAAAAGAACAACCAATCTATACAGAAAGATGGCAAAAATCCCATGACAATAATCTTTCTCAATATCAACGGTCTAAATGCACCAGTTAAGAGACACAGAGTGGCTAAGTGGATCAAAATATTGAATCTGACATTCTGCTGCCTTCAAGAAACACACCTGAACAATCGGAGCAAAGACAGGCTCAAAATAAAAAGGCTGGAAAACAATCCTTCATTCAAACAACCCATCCAAAAGGCTGGGGTAGCCATACTGGTATCTGACAACATAGACTTCAGGCTGAAGAAGGTCAGAAGGGACAGTGAAGGTCACTTCGTAATAGTCAAGGGATGCATTTATCAGGAAGAAATCATGCTATTAAATATATGCATCCATGCTCAGTGAAATAAGTCAGAAGGAAAAGGACAGATATAGAACGACTGCATTCATTAATAGGATATAAATAGATACCAGTGTTTTACTAAGTGTGAGAAATGGTAATGGCAGATTAAAACTCACCATTGAATATACACAAAGAGACTTAAGTGATAAACTAAATATCTGCAGGGCTAGCCACAATGTGTGTAAAAGAAGAGGAAGAGAGATGCAGAAAGAGAGATACAGAGAGAAAAAGAGAGAAAACTGAGGTACCTGTTATTGAGGCAGCCTAGGGGTGGGCGGGAGGGGGTGGGGGTACATTGGTGGTGGAAATGGGGCACAGGTGGAGGAATGGGTGCTGGAATACTGTATTACCAAGAACCAATTATGAACACCTTTGTAATTGTATGTTTCACGGTGGTATAATAAAAAATTAAAAAACATATATGCACCCAACGAGGGGCAGGCAAAGTACCTAAAACAACTACTAATAGACTTCAAAGAAGACATTGACAGCAACACAACTGTAGTTGGAGACTTCAACACTGCTCTATCAACCCTGGATAGATCAACAAGATTGAAACTTACCAAGAAAATACTTGCCCTAAAAGAAGAGATGGAAGAAAAAGGGCTGGTAGACATATACAGGGCATTTCATCCCAAAAAAGCTGAATACACTTTCTTCTCCAGTGCACATTGAACATACTTCAGAATAGATCACATGCTGAGCCATAAATCATACCTCCATAAAATCAAGAAGATAGAAATTGTGCCAACTATTTTTTCAGACTATGATGCGCTGAAAATAGAAGTTAATTGTACAAAAAACGGAGACCAATACCAAGTGCCTGGAAACTAAACAGCTCACTGCTGAACAACCAACAAGTTATAGAAGAAATCAAAGAGGGAAATCCAAAGATTCCTGGAAACAAATGAGACTGAAGAAACGAATTACCAGAACTTGTGGGATACAGCAAAAGCAGTGTTAAGAGGCAACTTCATAGCTCTTCAAGCATTCATCAGAAAAGAAGAAAAGACCATCACAAACAGTCTGATTTCACAACTTAAGATATTAGAGAGTGATCAACAAAAGGAGCCCAACCCAAGCAGAAAAAAAGAAATAATAAAACTTAGAGCAGAAATCAATGAGATGGAATGTCAAAAAAACATCCAGAAGATCAACGAAACCAAAATCTGGTTCTTTTAAAAAATAAACAAGATTGACAAACCACTTGCAAGACTTGTAAGAAAAGGAAAAGAGAGAACCCAAATAAATAGAATCAGAAATGAAAACGGGGACATCACAACAGACACCACAGATATTCAAAAGATCATCAGAGATTACTATGAGAGCCTGTATGCCACAAAACAAGAAAACCTAGAAAAATGGACAAATTCTTAAATTCCTATAGCCTCCCAAGTCTGCAACAAGAAGATTTGGAATACCTCAACAAACCTATCTCCATCGAGGAGATGGAATCGGTAATCTAAAGTCTCCTCCAAACACAAAAGCCCCGGTCCAGATGGATTCACCAGTGAATTCTACCAAACCTTTAAAGAGGACCTACTCCCAATCCTTTTCAAGCTCTTCTGGCAAATTGAAGAAACAGAAACACTCCCAAATAGCTTTTATGTGGCACATAAAACCCTGATACCCAAAGCAGACAGAGATGTCACAAAAAAAGGAAAACTACAGACCAATCTCCCTGATGAATACAGATGTTAAGATCTTCAACAAAATACTAGCAAATAGAATCCAAAGAGTCATCAAAAAGATTATATACCAT